>WHYT01015812.1:258408-283756 GCA_009806455.1 Tetrax tetrax
GAAAAAAAAAAAAAAAAAAAAAAAAAAAAAAAAAAGGAGTGTCAGACAAAACATTAAAGAGCTAGACCCAGAATTACTCTTTAAAGAAATAATACATTTCCCAGTCAAATATCACTCAACTAGAGATTAAGCTTATGATGTACAGAACAACTTACAGCACTACAAACATCACAAAATACCCCCAAAATTAGAGAGAGAGGGGAATGGTGTGGTGGGGAGAGAGGGTCGAGGAGAGAGAAGCAGAAGGACTTGCAGAGGTTAACACTGGAATCAAAATAAGACAAAATCATAGAACATTACATTGTGTGGCTGACTCACTAACCAAGAATATGTCCATTACTGAAAAACAAAAGTAAAATAATAAAGAGGATCCCATGATTTCTCAAGCAAATGCAAACATTAGGAGAGTATAAAGAGCATGAGCAGGGCTGGAAACAGCATCATTAACCTATTGGAAGGAATGAATAGCATTGCAGTAAAGGGTGAATGGGCTATCAATTTTAAAGAAAGCAGAATGTTAATTTCAAATTGGACACACATGAACAAGTTGGTGCTATCAGGACACAGTAATTGTTTTTGAGAAAAGCTGCAGGAAAACAGATGAAACTCACATGTTAGAATAAAGATTTTATTTCCAGCTGAAGAAGTTTATGAAGTAAACGAACAGAAAACTAAGGCAAAGGAAAAGGTACGAACTATACAGAGTATTACCAAAGTGGGGGGAAAAAAGTCTCAAATAGAATAAAAGATGCATCATGGTCTGGGTTTCAGCACTGGGAAGCCCATAAGAAGGGCATCAAACCAAAAGCTATGGGAAGAATCTGAGGATGTTCCTTAGAGAACATCCTGAGAGCCCATCTACTTCATGCTCCTCAGGAACAGAGAGCAGGTGAAGCTTTTCTTGTATGCGAGACTCACCAGCTGAACTTGGACATCTGAAACAAAACAGGGAAAAAACACTGCCTACTGGCTTCTAAACCAGTGGATTGACTTTTTACCAATCTCATATTTGGTTCAGCACTGCCTGATTTGGCCTGCAAACATTTAATTTGTTTCTACTTCATCAGGATTCCAGCCACGATAGAAATAGGGCTTACATGGATACCGAAACACAAGAACTGTACACCAACCTTTAACTACTCCATTTTTCACACAATGCCATTCTACAGTCAGTGTTTTTCAAACAAATAAAGCAAAAATCCCATCATAAGATTCCACTCAACCACAAGTGATGACAAGTACTTGTAGTTAATAGGAATTTTATTTAAAAATAAACATTATTCTGCTCTGAAAAGTTTTTTTATTTAACAACTTTGGATGTGTTCAGAATGCCAGTACCAGCCAAAAAGGACACAGTGAGGGGATAATTAACCTTGTCAGCTAGAAGCAGTCTTCTCTTTTCCTTGGAACATTTAACTCATAGATGCAGTCAATTACCTTCAGGTAATGCCTGCTTCAAGGGTTTTATTGCTGTTCCTTAGACTAGTAAATCTATTTCATTTCAAAGTTAGATCTGTTTTGCCTGAATTTTCAATGGCATTTTAGAATAATTTTAGCAATATTAGCATTCTCTCTGATTCTAATATTAGGCTTTAAAAATAAAGCCACCGACATCTGTGTTTCAGAGCAATCAAGTATTTATGAATCTTAAAAGTTTTGGTTTTTTTTCCCATAACCTTGAATTCTTTAGTGTGTATATTAACGTGGATTTATAGGTTCAATTGTCACTTTATAAGTGTATTGGACAACTTTTAAGCTAAAACTGTGTCTACAGCTTATAATTGGTTGGGAGAGTTTGTGGGTCTTTGGCTTAAGCAAGAAATCCTGCCAGAGTGAAAACAAGGCACAGCAGTATGCCTTGGTTTACTACTCTGTCACCAATAGAATCTCTTCCCAGGAATCTTAGAGAGTTTGTGTTCAGTGCTGAGAAATCCCAGCTAAGAAGAAGTCAATAGAACAACAACCGAAAAGAAAAAGGTTGGAATGTAAAGCCCATGGCTCACACATGGGCCCCTTGTCTAATGCTTGTTCAGCACAATTAAAAACCTCAAATTCCTTTCTCTCCCAAAGAAGCTTCTAAATTAGTCATGCAGTAGAAGGCAGGCACAGATTCACGAGGCAAAAATGGTCTGACGTTAGATGAGAGTACTTTTGCTCCCTCTTTATTTCAACTCATATAGTTAACCTTTTTTTTTTTTTTTAAAGAAATATTTATGAATCTATACAGAGACTAGCAGAAACAGTCTTGACTGCACAGAAGAGACAATCAGACTAGCAACTGAATTCAGAAGGTTCTGACTTTAATTGCTTATAGTCTAGATATGCACAATTCATGTTAATGTAAGATCTCATTTTCACTGCAGCTAAAAAGCAAAGCAAAAAGATAACAAGATTCACAAGAAGCAAAAGAAATCACCTACAACACTTGCAGAGAATCAGCGTACGGAATTGCAGGCAGTCCAATATTTTGTTCATTAACTCCTAATTAGATAGTTCTATAAAGAAGAATGAGCACTGCTGGATTATGTATCCTACTGCAAGTCCCCAGACACTTCCTATATTGTTTGTTTTCACAGAAGCAATAGGATTTAATTCTACAGTAATTACTTCCCAATTTTCCTCCAGAGCAGAATTATATTACATTTTCTACTAAACTGAAAACAGATTCTATCAAGTAGCTGCTGTCTTGCAACTTATGCATAAAAGAGCAAAAAGGAAAATATCTTAAGAGTTTGGACTCAGCACCTTTCAAAGATTAATACAAGAGCAACTGTTGGATGGGAAAAGCAGGGCTAAGAACAGCATGTTAGGGCCTTTGTGGGATCAATACTAATTTTGTTCTATATGCACTGGACAGATTATAATAGGTATCTGCATCAATTTCCTTTACATGGAAGAGAATTTTTTATATAGATCTCGCAAAAATAATTAATTCATATTTTCCTGTAAGTTTGAACATTGTTCTTTCAATTGGCTTTGTCAGCTCCTATCTAACTGTAGTGTACTCAGCTGAAATATGTACTTATGTCATTTAAAAAAAAAAAAAAAAAATCAAAGTTCTTCTCAACACTGGAATTTGAGTATTGGTGGTCATTGAAAATATATTGTTAAACTTTAAATCTTGACCAAAAACCCCTTCTTTCAACATGGGATTAGAATAACAAGTCTCCAAGCCTAATATCTGACAGCAACTTCCTTTTTTTGTCTGTGGTCAAACTGGTGAACTTTTTGCTCTAGCTCTGTTGTCTACAGAATGGAATAAAACATCCAAGGAGATGTGGGAGAAGCTGATAGAAAAATGATAAGCACTCAAACGAATCAGTGAAAACACTGCTTAAAAAGTGCAATCTTGAAAAATAAGAGGCCAGAGACTGTAATTTTGTTTTGTAAAGAAAATGGACATAATTTTCTTAAAATTGTCATAGAATATTTTAACCAATATTAGCCAGTTACCCATATTTTCTTAAGTCACCCTCAGTTTTAGCTGTAGTATTTTTGAAACATGTTTTCTGAGATTCTTTGAAAGAACTCAGTAGACATTTTCCTGACTAACAGTGTCTTTTTATTCATTCATTCAATTCCAAAGGTCACTGGCTACTGAAAACTTTAACCAATGCTTTAACTATGTTTTATCTTTGTACCTTTCATTTCAGCTTCCAGTGTCACTGGTAATTATGGTCATTTCTGGAGAACGGTGCAGTGAGACCAAAGTAATCTCTGGAGGCAGATCCACCTTATTCTTTGTGGATCCAGTGAGTGCACCATGTGCCACCGTACAGCAAAGAAGCCCCTGAGAAAGGCTTTGGAGACAGCTTCTGAGGGCTGGACAATCCAGCCACAGAAAGAGTATACCTATGCAGTAAGGGTGTTGAGATCTACAGCTCAGCTTTCTTAGAAAAAGTACATTCAAATCTTGAAGTGTGTGTGGTTTTGACACAATCCTGTGCTAGCACATCTATCTGAGCAGTTCTGGGAACAGAATGGGATCTCACCCTGCAGACTCAAGAGCACAGCTGAGATAGGTCACCATCACTCCCACCCACTCCAATAGATGTCTAAAGTTTTATCCATTAAACACTTTGGTACAACTTGTACATAAAAATTACTTCTGCAACTAGCCGTGAAAGAAGCACTGCAGAAAAAGTGATTTTCAAGTTCTTACTCATCAAAGAATATCCTTACAGAAGAGCTGAAAGAAATTATGCTTTTATAGATTTCACTCCCTCCTCAGATGCCCCATGCTGTTTACTATTTCTTTTCTCTTTCAGTATGGAGGATGAGCGCTTTGAGACCATACAAGTAAATTCCAACCGTAATGAAGCTTGGCCAGCAGTAACTTTTCATTGTGGACATTAAAACGAAATGCTAATTATTAGGCAATACTCTTGTCAGTAGTAATAATGTAAAAAGTTTTTAAAATTAAATTGTGTAAAAGGAAATACAAAAAATATGAGACCATGAAATACAAAGAGAGAATTATAGCTTCCCATTTGCATTTATATGACTGAAATATACACAAGAGGAAAAAACAAAGTATTTTACAGAAAATAATTTTAAATTCTACCCCCAGTACTGCCCAGCTGAGGACTGAATACTATTCCATGATTAAATATGATGACACTGAGCTTTGCAAAGTCTTGAAGGAAACATTTAGCAGGGACATGAGGAGACCTATTTTGCTGTATTCCCAAAACAAACATTGCTTCTACCTACAAACAGAGCACTAATTCTAGTCTACCACTTCAATTGCAAGGTCTTTGGTTACACTGCCACTGCCTTGTGCTAAGTTTCCCGCTTCCAGACTCATTCCACCCGGCAGGAAATGACAAAGCTTAAAGAGAATGGAACAGAACTAACTAGACTGAATTCTGCTGCATGTGCAAAAAGAGAAGTGAAAGTAATGATTAAAAAAAGGATGAACAGAGGAAACAGAAAGCAAGAAGCAATGGCAGAAATAGATGAGTAAGAAGCAGTATCATCATCTTCACATGCAGCACAGCCCATCATTGAGCAACTACATGTTGCTTCCCTGCACTTCCTTCCACCTTTGTCTATCTCTGTGCTCACCGCATACCATTCATCCTGAAACTCCTCTGATATTGCCCAGAGTTTGGGGTAAATGCTTTTTTCCTAAGTATTTTGGAAAGTGCCAAGCGCATGAGAGAATCCTGACATTACACATATAGACTGAATTAACGCATTCACATGTATAGCTTTAGCCTTTCTAAAAATATAATTAGACCAACATTTTTCTAAATATTTTCATATTTGGAACAGACTGGCAATGTTTTGTATAAATCTTTCTTCAGGCCTGAAACAGAAACAGTAACTTGTGAACTACAAATAAGCTGAGAACAATTGTTTTGAGATTAATTTAATTTTTGTTCATCAACAATTAGAGAAAAGGCAGCTCTAAGCGTCAAATGGATGGATGCTAGAGGTAGATGTGATGTAGCACCTCCTCTTGGTTAGTCAGAGAAAAGCAGTGTCCTTTCAGTGTCCAAAGTGTCCTTTTGGATGAAAAGGTACTTTTTCATCTAGAATTCCATTTCATACAAGAAGTACAGTTGAAGATCCTCATTTTAGCACCATAAGGAGACGAACACTTGTCAAGAACTCACACTGGCAAGCAAACCTTACATACAACTCAGGATAACGCACATTCTACTGTCTTCAAAGTCATCAAGACACTCCTTAATAGAAGCTGGCATCCTATTCCGTCAAACAGCATATTTTTTTTTTCTTATTACAAATTATCAAATCAAACAAATACATACAGACTTCCAAATGACATAATTTCTGAAGAAACGGTAGCATGACATGTCACCATGCTGTGCTTCCTTGCTCCATTCCAGCATTTCCTCAGCAAGCAGATTAATCTTTGTTCTAGTCTCTCCTCTCACCCCTATCTGAATTTCAAAGAAAAATTTTGCAGGAAGAACTGTCTTGGATACTTCACTTATTTTCATGAACCTTGCAACATCTGGTACCACTCTATGTTCCTAGCTCTCTAATTTCATACTTTTTTTTTTAATAAATACTGAATCACTTAGCACTAATTGTATAAAATAGTGAGAATTAAGCACTGCTTCACAGGAGACATGCACTACATTAACTGCAACAGAAATATGCTGGGCAATGACAGACGGTTGGTGGTACTGCACTTTGGGACGATTGCTATTTTGAGCTCAGCTTACTATTAAAGATGGTCCAAACCTCACAACAAAACTGCCATTTTACCTGAATTTAGCCTTCACATCCAGTCAGTATATAGGAAAGACTACAAATCATCACCATAGTTAAACATTCAGCAAGGTATATTTTAGAGGCACAACTGACGGTTCAAATGTTACAGATCCCAAATGTTACAGACATTTGCCCTGCAAATTCTGAGCAGTAATAGTAAGTAGTACAACTTTGCAGGGCCTTAAAGAAACAACTGCAAAACAACTAAAGCTAAAAAAAACCCGAAACCCCACAAAAAACCAAGGCATATCGTGGACAGCAGGCAGAGGTTATTATAAAAATAAAAATTATGTCGGGAATTGTATTCCTTTTTTGTGTTGTCTCCATTCTCAGGTGGAGCAACAATAAAAGGTGTGGAATAGAATTCTAACCATAAATGCTGAAGACAAAACATTTTTAAGCTATAGAACCAACTTTCAAATTTATTCAAAACTCAGTGTAAACTTCCCTCCCACAGAAGCAGCAATTCAGCTTTCCTCTCCTCTGTGGTTTCTCCATTCTATCTACGCATGGTCCCCATGGTTTAGCTAGTGATACATAACCACACCGTTTTACTGAGGTATTTTTAAAATCCCTCATGTCAATGCTCAAATACAAGAGTTAATGCAAGTTTGGCACTGTTACAGTGATCCTTTCCTGCCATCTAGGGGACACATACTGGCATGCAAACGGAGGATTGTCTTCACAGCTACATATAGGAAAATCTTCTATACAAAATGCTTGTCTCTACACAGCAAAACAAAAATCAAATTAATTGAAGAGTAGCACAAATAACAAGAGACAAACTAACTGAAAAATACCACAACTATTTTATTAGAGACTATATGCATATCAGTTTAGTTCTGGCATAATCCTAACATTTTCTACAGTAAACTTCAGCTAAATGCCCAGCAAAAACATTGAGGTGATAATTTAAGCCTCACTTGTACAATGTACAACCATGCCTTCTCAGCTACACAAAAAGCTTTTTTATTTTCCTGGATACCTGAAGAGAGCAAGATCTATGTTGCTACGAACTGTGTGTAACTGTCAACAGCAAACAGAGAGAGAAAAAGGATTGAGATGTCTGTGTTCCCAGAAAGTGAGGAAGTCAGAAAAAGTACAGTTGCATCACACCTGATATTCTGGAAATTTAGCTCAGTGTCAGACCTTGCTGTCCAATACATCGTTTACACGAAGCACTAACTTCCTCAGAGCCTCATTCTCCTGCCTGCATGGTGGGCACACACTGTATAGACACCTTTCTATTAGTTGACTTTAAGAAGCAAAATATAGAAAAACTCAACATCAAAAGACCATGAAGTTAATTTTAGAAAAAAGTTGAAGGTTGTTCCAAGATGCAGGTTCCTATTGCTAGTGTTGGCATCATGGACACATTTTTCATACTTGCTCTCTTTACTGTTGCCTTCCGGGCTCTTTCACATGGCAGACTCTACACAAGGAAAGAGCAAACTCAGCTAAATGCTAAGCATAGTCAAATGCACACACCAAAATCCAAACAAGTTTTTTCCTGCTCTTCTGTTTGGATTTGTTTTGCTCTTACTTTGAAAGGCAATAATCCACTAAAACAAACATCCTCCACTAAAACAAACAAAGACCCATACTTCCCATGGCTTAAACGATGTGAAAGTCTCCTTAGGATCAAAATTTGAATTTTTCCTGGGACAAAGTAAGCAGGTGGCCAACTGAGATGTTGTGTAACCTGGCTACAGTGACACAAGATGCAAGCCTCAATTCTGCCCCAGCAAGGGGACTGAAGATGAAGTGCTTTCCCTAACCCTTAAAGTGACACTACACTACTTTGATACCTCTTCATTAAAGAACAAACGCAAACAAAAAAAACCTCCCAAATTTTACAGAACAAGTCTTAATTTAATTTAATTTTGATACAAAAAAAATTGAGTAGTTATGCCCAAGACCTCTTCCCATTTTGGATGTAATGTCTTAAGTAGCTGGAAAGACACACTGGCTTGGGGATACTGAAGCTCTATCACCCAGGCAAGAAATTTAAAAAAAAAAAAAAAAATCCAAACAAAAAAAAAAAAAAAAAAAAGGAGGAAACCTGAATTTAGCAAGACAACTGTATGAGGAAAATGCAGCTTATGTGGTAAAACATGTAGTGTATGACCACTTATTTTTTTGTACAATACCTCACGTGCCTTTGTGAGCATCTTTAGACAAGACAGTACAAGACAACAATACCTTGTGGAGAAGGAAAGAAAGAAAAAAAAATGAGGCTAAGATAAAGCATACTCTTCATGTAAACTGCCATGAACATACTTGTGAACAATTAAAAAAAAACCTATGATACATACTCAGGACATCTCAAACAGATTACATTGCACTTAATGAAGTAAATTATGAAGATGTCATGTTCACCTAAAACTTTTGTGCTTTTGAAAACTGACACATTCCAGCTTCAGTTTTCTGAAAATAAAGCAATTTTGTATCAGATTTGAGTATTTATGGTGACATCTGTGTAGTCTTACAGAAGTTCAGGACTACACAAAATTCTCTAACTTGTTAACTTCTATCTACAAAGCTTTCTCTTCATTTAACATATGCTTATCTTTCCATTAAGAAACTGAACCCAACAAGCATGTTAGGCTTCTGGGTTTGTTTTTTAAGTATAATAAAAAGTATGGTTTCAGGAAGGCAAGTTCATACCCCGTCTTTTAGGAGGTGTTTTCCTATGCGAGAGATGCATCATGTCTAGATCACAGCATGTAACTATAGGCACACACTTATTTTACTACTCTGACCCTTCTGCTTTGAGAACATCTTCAAAAAACTTTTTCCCAGCAATTCCAAAAGTCCTCCCAAGGAATAAAGGAAATGTTACCTTAAAAAGATTGAAATTAACACAAAGACACTGAAAAAGTACCTGCTGTTTCAAGCCTATCCTTATGAAATAGTGTTGGGATTGAACAGAAAACCAGGAATTGGCTATACTTCCCTCCCACCTCCCCACTTTCAGAACTCAACACAAATTATTCATCTGTCTGTAAATACTTGTCTACAAGTCACAAAGAACAACCTCATCCAACTATAACATGCGTATCAATTACTTTAGTACAGTACCTTGTATTTTGAGTAAAGTGGATTATTTAGGAGAAAAATCTTTGTGTTATTTTACTCAAGAATGTTTTTAAATGTTTCTCTAGATCTGCAATTTCCTCTGAGAAGCTGATTAACAGCATTCTTTGTGAACAGTATATTAAATGAAGAATATTTTTGAAGTGGAAAACTACCTGCAATATATTTACTAGATACAAGTTAACAAAAATAATGCAGTGTTTGGCAGTGCAAAGATACATGCAGTGTTCTAAAGCATCCCATTGTAAAAATTATTTTAACCGAACCACTTTTAGTTTAACAGGCTCTGAAGGTGATTAATAATCAACTCTGCAAAATTCCACACCAAGACTTTTTCAGAAAAACAAACCACAGCTACAGTGTTGTGAACAAACTGACAGTATAAATGGAAAGCTGTTGTAGAAAATGAAATAATAAGGTAATAAAAAACATAGCTATTGTCAAGAATGTTTCCTTTTGTAAATGTACTCAAAGGTCTTTAAGCATTAAGGAACCAAAAGAAAGCTTTCATTATTATGATATTCTAAAGGTCTACAATCTGACTATTTCCTTCTAATCAAAGTTAGATGTATTACCTCAGGTGAGGCTGGATTTAGTAATCAAACTATAGATTTACAAATGGCTTTACTTGGAAAGTGTTAAATACAAAATCATGGTTTGTTTGTTTGTTTGTTTGTTTTTTAAAACAATCAAAGGGCTATACATCCAGATAGTGCTTTTTATAAATATTCAGGACTACATTCAGAATTATACAACAATAACAGTGAAAATAAATCTAAATTGCAAACAAATTATTGAGTCAGCAAACAAGAAACTTTATTCAGAGTATTTTTTCATTTATAGTTTGCCTCCCTAAGAACAAAACAAATCTTATTTTCACACATTAGAACAGGTGTTAGCATGTTAGCAAGCAGCTTTAGTATCAATTTTAACTTTGCCTTGCATTCCTCTTATCTTTAAGCACTACTTTTCACTGATTTAAATTATTTTCTGAGCATTTTGACTTGTGACATGTGACTTTTGCTAACCAGCATTAGTATACAACTTAATTCAACCAATCACGGTTTTTCACATGTATTCAAGGTCTTCTTTTTAACCCTTATGACAACATATTTGCTGATATTTTAAAAATTTAATTAAAGCTTTGTTCAAATAAAAATGGAAGCAAATTGAAATTTACAAAACTTAAAATTTTATTAAAGAAAACTCGGTGTGCTTGAATTACCAAAACAAGATTTAACAAAAGCATTTTGTCATTAAAGATCTACAGTCAATTATCAAAATGGTTCACTAACTGGACTCCATGTTGTTTTCAGGCATGCAAAAGTGCAGAATGGTGCTCTTGAAAAGCCTGCCAAGTATTTATATAGGTGAAATACCCAACTGCTGCTGGGATTTCACTAGGAATTGGGTGTCCACTATTGGTTTTGTTTTCTTGTTTGTTTTTCTCCTCAGATTGTTCTCATTAACTTCATTCATAGCTTTAGATTCTCTTATAGCTCTAACTTCACCCCCTTCAAATTGAATAAATAGTTACTAGGTCCAATCTTTCACCATCTGTTTTTCAAATGGAAGCCCTCTACTTTTTCAACTTCCATTTCCTAAATTGCAGGTGAATTAGTCTAACTCAAACATCATCAAAGCTTGCTGCTCCTGCAAATAAGACTAGAAACAAAAATTAAGGCAAAATATTTTTTTCTGCATCAGAATCTGAAAACATATTTGACAGCAGGTAAATGTATGTTAAGATTAGCTTCAATCTCAAGTCTATAGATACAGCACCATGATTTTGTTCTTTTTACATATCTAGTTTCCCTTTTGATTTTGCATCCATTTAGAAAATAGCACTCTCACTAAAAGGTGAGGAAGGCTCACATACGCAGTATTTAAAATGTTAACAGATTACAGCAAGTCTACACATAACACTGGCTGCTGTGATTCCAAATTTAATCATGAAGAGGTTTATTTTTAAAAAGGAATTCAAGTTCTAAATGACTGTATTAGCACTTAATAACAAAATTTTTATTCACTGTACAGAGATGTATTTTCAAGTAAAAGAATTCTTATCCTAGAACTACTTACCAGAGAAACTGAGAATGAAATAGATTTCTTTTAAGGCAGAAGTTAATTTAAGAAGTTCAAGTTCAAAGCCATGACAATATTAAATATAACTTGTTCAGCGTTTAAAAATTTGCATTCATAACTATTAACTCCCATGCTGGCTACAACCCCACCGATGTTCTAGGAAGCCTAGCTGGAGATATGGTTATCCTTAGAGGCTAAAGCTATGCCAGAGTAAAGTCAACCTACTTGCTACTTTTTCATTATTAAACAAACTGTGCTTATTTATGTTAGTAAGTTATGTAAACTATTTAGAAAGAGGAAGTATGAAATATTGACAATGACAAAACAGATTTTAAAAAGCTATCACTGAAAATGTTAGAATACATATTCAGAGGAATTTCAATGCTTAAAAACAGATTCACGTATGTCCATCCAGTTGAAGATTAGTGTATTAAAAAAGTTAAGAAAATACTTTGTGTTTCAGTTCAACTGCACTTGATTCAAGTACAGCTTGGGGATTGGCTGATATAAATTAAACATGGTCACTGCCTCAGCAGCTGGAAGTACAGAAAAATGTACATGTTCACAGGATAAATAGAAGTCTCTTCTTTCAGACAAAAAAAAAAAAAAAAAAAAAAAAAAAAAAAAAAAAAAAAAAAAAAAAAAAAAAAAAAAAAAAAAAAAAATAAAGCTATCTCACTCCAATACGAGAGGTCATCCACTCCAAGCCTTGGCATAATCTGAAAGATAAGAGATGTTACATTGGTACTAGTTTTATTACAACATATTTAAAGTATCTTCTACTTGGTTTTATGTTTAAAAATATCTACTTAAAGGAAATAAATCAGCTGTAGTTAGGATTGAATCTTAAACAGAGGAAATTGAGTTTTAAACTAAGTCTACTCAGGCTTTAAAAACAAGAAGATAGTCAAGCATGCTATTTTATTGAAGCTTGGCACTCCTTCAATTTTTTTCCCTTCTAAATCTAA
Organism: Tetrax tetrax; assembly: GCA_009806455.1. Lineage (NCBI taxonomy): Eukaryota > Metazoa > Chordata > Aves > Otidiformes > Otididae > Tetrax > Tetrax tetrax. The sequence goes on from WHYT01015812.1 coordinate 270,804, forward strand.
ACCACAGTATTCTTAACACACTTAGTCAGAAGTACATGGAAGCAAATAAGTTCTTATTTTTCTACAGGTTTCCCTTGAAAGACAGACCTTTACATACTAATACTAAAAGACAAAGGACAGGTTACCCTAACGCTGCTAATCACTCTAGAAGATATCTCCATTACATTAGAAAATATTTCACACTAGAAGTAAGGAAGATGATCTCACTTCCCAAGTACTGAATTGGATTCACTATTTTTGATGTCACAAGATCACATTATTGTAAAGACTGTACAACATAGCTGAAAAAAGAACTTTCTAACCATTACATATTAGAAGACTGCTTTAAAACGAAAACCAAGACAAAAAATTGGCACACTTCAAATCATGTAAGCAAGACACTATCCAACTTGTCACAGGCATCCAAAAACATTTTTTGATCAGTGCAGACAAAGAATCTACAGAAAGCTCAGCTCTTCATTTTAGTAATTGCTGGTGTAAGGTATACAAATTTCAAAATTAGCTACATCAGCCAGATATAACCAAAAGGTTTAATATTGTTAATAGTTTTGTATTATCCCAGATCTATGTACCTTTTCATCAAAACTATATTTGAATGCTTATCAAAAAACCCAAGCAACCAAAAAAAACCCCAGACAAACAACCCCAAACCCACCCCCCGCCCCGAAGCTACAGTTCAGAATGTAAAGGAAAAAGACAGTAGCTTATTTCTTTAACTACACAAAGACATACAGAAAGAGAGGGTGGTGCACAGAGAGCAAACAATTATTCCAACAGCTACATATTTGGAGGTGGGGGTGTTGGGGTCTTTTGTGTATATGTTATTTTTTTTAAGAATAAGTTGAAAGACTTTCATATAAATTTGAGGTTTGAGCTATGGAAAAAATCCATCAGGTTAAATAAAAAAAAAGGAAAAATTCCAGATGTCCCTCCGACTGCAAAGATCAGAAAATACGCAGGAAATCCACATGGGTGTCCATTGTCGTCTTCTAAATCAGTATTCTCATTTACCATATATTGCTATACTGAGCAGTAAGCATTTACCCTTCTCCTGTCAAAGCACAACAGGACTGAATGTGCCACGGGTGATCCTTTATGGAGCTGAGGGTGAGGTATGTAGATATCTCGGCAGCTGTCATGCAACCTTTCATGTCCTGCTTGTTTGCAAAGATGAGAACCGCAGCCTTCTGTAAATCCTAGAAGTAATTTAGAGTATTCATAATAGTTATTGTAAAGAACTGGAAGGCTACTGCGTTAACTGAATTTCTCAAAAGAACTATAATCAAGCTAATTGACAATTACACAGCAGCATGCAGTTTTGACAGACTTAGGGCATTAAAAATTAATTACGTTAAGGCTGAAGAAACCAATTTATTCAGAAGTGTTCTCCACCACAGAGAATGAAATTATAATGTATTATATGACTGTCCTTTTGATGTTGACCACATGTTCAAATGTTAACTAAGGAAAGTGTTGTTAAAATATATTTCACAAAGCTCCAAACCATCCAGCCAGCAGAATTATTACTGGATAAACATTCCAAAATCTACATAAGATACTATCTAGCAGGCTTCTCCATTTGAATATCATTCCCTTGAAATTACTTTCAACTTCATTAAACAAGTTCTGTAGTGATTAAAGCAGTAACAATTTAAGAAAGCTATCTAAATTCTTTTAAGTTTTATCCTATTGTTCCAAAAAGGGAGCTATAACACCGTGGCAACTTTAGTAAAAACAGAAACTAATAAAAGTTATTTTGTTTCTTTATGGAAATTAGAATTTCAGACAGCAACGAGACAAGAACTGGGATGTATAGTTTCAGGAGTGCAGAAGTGTAAACAAATGCAAATGTAAATAAGTGTTCAACACATTTCAATCTATATTAAATTTTGAGACTTTCTCCATCAAAAGAAAACAAAACAAACCCAAGCCTTTACGGTACAAAGTTGAAAATTCACTCCTACAAGTAGTCTAGTCTAGGCCTACCAACTATTTTCAAGAGATGGTAGATCACAATCTCATAAGAGTTTATAATACTGCAAACTAATAAACTGCAAGGGAAAAATTCACCACAAAAAGTCATCTTTCCACATTTTTGGTAGTGTATTTGCTCCTTACAACAAGACCCAATCTACATTAACATTGGCTGTAAAGTAAAAACTCACTCATTTGAAACAATGCAAATTTCTCAGAGAATGAATTCAACAGAATTACTTGCACTATACTCAAATCCTTTTCCTTCAAAAATGAAGGCGAGTGTTTAGGTTTAAAACAACCCTAACTTAGCTTGAGAGTGATCATAGAAGATTTTAATGTACTTAATCCAAAGTAAATGCTAATTTAGAATGCTTGAGGGAGTTCATCCAATGCTGAACAGTACTCAATACAACAAATAATAACAAAATACAAACAAAATAATTCAGAAGGAAACTGAACCAAAACTAATTTATCCATAGTATTATATATGTTCCTTAATTTTAAGGAACAAGATTAAAACTAACAAGAAAGAGAAAAGGAATCGCTTATTTTCTAAAACATTTCGTTAAAAGTTTAAGATATTTTACAGGTTTGATATTTGCCAAGTAAAGAGTGATTGTATAACAATCAAGCAAGCCCCACTAGAAGAGTGTTTCATAATATTTTTCCTGTTTATTTATAATTTACATGATTTTAAAATGTGACCAACCTGTATGCACATTTAGGCTCAGATTTTTTTTTGACAGTATAATTTTTGTTAACATAGGAAGCCTGTAATGTTATTTGACTGTTCACAACAAAAGCAAACTATTATCCCAATTCCCCACCATACCTCATGAGCCAGCATTCTATAAAGTTCCTCTTTTGTAATAGAAAGTCGCTCTCTATCAATGCTGTCAACAACAAGAATGATGAACTAGGGGGGAAAAACAATAGTACAGTATGTAATTACAAAGTATAAATTACAGAAAGCATATTTTCAAGAGACCACTACCACAACTTTTCCTATATGAGAGACATAGGCTTTCAGGGCACACTAGAAAATACAACAAGAGGTTTATTTCTGTAGTCTTTTGCTAGGGCCCTGGGAACTGTACGTGAAGATTATAGTTTAAAAAAAAAAATTAAAAATGTGCTTATACATTTCAGTACCTACATCATGACCAAAACAGTGATGTAGGTACCAAAAGCACATATGGATAGTGGACTACATTTAAAATGTGGATGACAAACTTGCTACAGTTATCAATGAAAACAGCCATTACTGTCCACTACTACTTGCATACTGAAAACTAAAACTGAAATTAAAATTTCCTATTTTGAAATAACCATTTTTAGCAATTCAGCATCATCTTACTCATCAGACCTAAGAAATGTTACTTCAAAGTAGTACATCAGGCCTCAGAAAGCTATGTACCTTGTAGGGCTTAGCGTTACTTTGTTGCACAACACCTTAACCTTTGTAATGCAAAAGGTGTGTGCAGTTGGCCTCTCCCAACTTTGCACCCTTCCACCTAGGTGCCTGGAGATGGAGGTGCCTTCCTACCAGGCACATTATTGTCATGGCCACACAGTTGTGAATCCTGAGACACTGCTAGGTGGGAAGTGATTGTCGCTGCTATTACAATTACTCTTTTACCCACTCTTTCTGCCACTTGTTTTGTACCTTCCATTTCATAGCCTCCACTAGAGGTGAAAAAGACATGGCATTACATAGGTAATACTCAAGTAAACGATTGCAAGCATTACATATAGTATGTGTACACAAACCATAACAATTGACCAGTGTTCAATACCTGCCCTGCCCAGAGCGTGCTCCAAGGAGCATTAACAATGTCACAGGTGGGAATAACTAGTTGGGAGACCAAGCATGTTCTGATGAAAATTTTACAGGTTCTATAAAACAAAACTAAAAAACCCCAAACCAAAAAAAAAAAAAAAAAAAAAAAAAAAAAAAAAAAAAAAAAAAAAAAAAAAAAAAAAAAAGAACCAATACATGCATCACCCCAAATCCCAAAATTAAATATTCTCAATGGACAAATGTCCAGAACTTATTGTTACTGTACCAGATAATGCTGGCAGAAGTCTCTTCACCCTCATGTGTATGTGTCTTAGATCTAGCAATACTTTTCCAGATAAAAATAAGTTTAAAATACTAGAAATGAAGGTTCAGATGTCATCACCAGGCTTTTAGTAGATAAAAAATTTCTAAACATCTGGTGTGGATCACTCTAATCTCCCCTCTCTTAAAGCAGGGGTATAGGGCAGAAAATCTCACTTTACAGCAGCATGGAATGCTTACATAATGATCCACATGAGATCTCTACTTTTAGTAGAAATTGTAATAAATGAAGTTTAAGATCTTTAACATCAATGTAGAAGTCTCAAAGTGAGGCTACAGAAGTTTTATGTGGATGTTGCGTTGACAACCTTTTGACATCAAAAAGACTGGCATAAAAAACAAACCCCCAAAAGACAACTGTTGCCAAGTTCTATTCCAACCTTTCCAGCAACAGCAGCTTTACCAGTTACCTCAGGAGTAGCGCACAATTAGACTTTCCTTTACCGTTTGGATAAAAGCCAGAAGCTGATGAGCTTTTTGAATACTTCTGCCTAGAGAAAGTTTCACTCCTCATCCTTAATTATCGTTACCTCAAAAACATTTCAGAATAGATGTACAGAAGTTAAGTTTACCACTGCAAATCCTCACCGAATTTGCAAAGTACATTGCAAAATTTTCTTTTTAATCTACTTTTAAAACCATGCAAAAAAAAACCCTGTTTGATCTGAAACGTATTTTGACATTATTTGATTCTCTAGGAAAAAAGTCTAACCTCACAGTTTATACCACAGATCAAACTGCATTACTGTGAAGTATACAGGAGCAATATTTCAAATATTACCAGAAAATCAGCTACATACCAGAGACACCTTACATTTTTGGGGTTTGTTCCTCCTCAAAAAGACTTAAAAACAATACAGCTGTAATCTTTATAAAAATTTCCTAACAAATAAATGTAATTTCAAACAAACTTATTGAATTTGCAGATTTCAAAGCAGGTTCTCATACCTCTGTATTTGAATAATAGGTATTCCACGATGACCGTAATGATTCTTGTCCTCCAATATCCCACATTAAGAAATGAGTGTTTTTTACCACTATTTCTTCTACATTGCTTCCTATGGTTGGAGAAGTATGAACCACTTCATTCATTAAGCTAAAGGAAACAATATCACACCATAAACATCAGCCAGTAAAATCCACAGGGCTTGTCACAGTTCAATTACAACAAACTTGTTGCAGAAAAACTAAATATGTGTAACTGATTATAAAAAAAAAAAAAGATTAAGAAGACAGGCATATTTCAAAAAGCTATAAAACAAATACTTAAGAGTTCTTCAGTAAAAAATCAGGTCAATCTGAATTTGGTCTAATCACTGTGGTTGATGAATTCCTAGTGTGCTTTTGTAGCAGGGACTGCAGACATGCTTAAAAATATCAGCAATAAAAATTAGAACATAAAAGGCATATAACAAGTGGATAAGTATCTGCAGTTTAAGAGGCTTCTCTTTTTAAAGGACACTCTTTAATAGACACTTAAAACGCACTTGTTTCAGGTTTTTTGAAAAACATCCTCTGCTGCCTTCATATCCAAATATGTGCATAGTAATTTGGCTATACTCTCCTCCTTTTCCACAATTACAGTAATAATTATGTTCCTGTCAATACTTTTACATTTATCATAGATATACTTGTAATGCTACCATGATTTAGGTTTCTGAAAATTCATAAGGTAGGACCTAGGCAAGATGAAATACTATTTGGAGAAAACCTCCAACAAAAATTCTAGACGCTGGAATTGGAAATATTTGGAAATATTTATGAATTTTTGTAGAGTGGCTAGAACTTACATTAATTTAGAAACAACTTTCTTCTCTGCAGTTCTCGGCAACAGGATTATTTCTACACTTACAAATAAAGATAGGGCTTCAGGGCAAAAGAATTTGCAGTTCACTTTGTGCTTGTATGTACAATTTTGTTATTCGATTTACAGTTCAGTTTTAAAACACTGCAGTTCCTTCACTTATTCTTTAAATATTTACTCTGCTTAGAACAACTAATACCATTAATGTACTAACTGTAATCTAGAATCCTGGAGATTCTGCCAGGTTGTAAAGCTGTATTTTCAATTATTAGTGACAAATACTGAAATGTTAACAGAAAAACAAAATAGTTCATATACTTACAATTGGTAAAGAATAGTCGTCTTTCCAGCATTATCAAGTCCCACTATGATTACTTTGTGCTCTGCATACACAGAAAAAAAGACAAGAATAAATTAGTGGAAACAGCAACAGCAATTGTAATTCTAGTTAATAATTTTTTCTTACTCAAGAAAACAACTGCTTGTTTGTCTTATTTCAATAGCTTCCAGAGACTACTGGTGATTTCAGGACAGAACAGAAAAAAAAAAAAAAAAATATCCACAAAGCCTCATCTTCTCTTGAGACCACTGTTTTAGGAAAAGTCAGTACTGGAAGTCTTCATAAAGGAATGGTTACTAATATGATTACCTCATTTTAGTTTTAGAAAGAAAAGTACAATGAAAAAAAACATAACTCATAGCAGTGTATCTTCTTAAGAACACCACCAAACATCCAAAGACTACACAAAATATTAGCCTGACACTGAAAGCTCAATAATAACCACTTGTTAATGGACCACCATCATTAGCACAATAAAAACTAAGAGGAAGCTGTATTTTGAATAAATCACAAATTCCACTGTTGCAATTACTGAACTGAAAAGTCACAGAATGACAGAATGGTTGAGGTTGGAAGACATCTCTGGAGGTCATCTGGTCCAATCCCCTTGTTCAACCACAGCCACCTACAGCCATTTGCCCAGGAGTATCTGCAAGGATGGAGATTCCACAGCTTATGTGGGCAGCCTGTGCCAGTGCTCAGTCAGCCTCACAGTGAAAAAGTGTTTCCTGAAGTGCAGGGAATCTCCTGCATTTCATTTTGTATCTACTGCCTCTGGTCCTGTCATTGGGCACCACTGAAATAAGCCTAGCTCTGTCCTCTTTACATGCTCCCTTCCGGTATTTATATACATTAACAAGACCCCCTCTGAGCCTTTTCTTCTCAAGGCTAAACAGTCTCACTCTCTCAGCCTTTTCTCATATGTGAGATGCTCCAGTCCCTTTATCATCCTTGTGGCCCATTGCTGGATGTTCTCCAGCAATGTCTCTCTCATACTGAGGAGCCTGGAACTGGACACGCTATTCAGGTGAGGCCTCACCAGTGCTGAGTAGAAGGGAAAGATCACCTCCCTCAACCTGCTGGAAAGTCCATCTTATAGAATAACGAACTTCTAAATGCTGCAATGTTATTTTTCCAGGAATGGGGGAAACAAAACCAAAACCAAACAAAACCAACATAAAAAAGCCCTGAACTTATATGCTTCTCTGTAGTTAATCCTTAGAATTTCAAATACAGCAGCACAGTCAATCAGAATGGTGGTTCTTTTGATACATCTGTGAAGCTAAAAGATACTGATCTGCTTACTGACAAAAAAGCAAATAACTTGAGAGCAGAGAATTTACAAATAGATACTAGAAGTAAAAGTTCCATAAAAAGTCTGTGAACAGGCTCACTTTTGAAGAGGCAATATTTACAATTCCAGGGCACTTATACCAAAGCAATACATGGTTCACAGCTTAAAGATTTCCTCTAAAATACCACATTTGATCTACAAGACATAACAAATCACTACAAAGAAGATCTATCTCTTACTCTTCTATATTCCTCTGTGGTACAAAGACCTAAAACTGAAGATTCAGTTCTCAAAACTTTGCCCTTTCCTCTTTCTATTTTGCAAAAACTAAAAAATAAAACATTTTTCTAAATACTTTAACGATGAGCAAGGCTCTTCCAACATATTTGGAAGAAGAAACAGATATTTGGAAAGTTTAGATGCATTTTGGAAAGGATACTGATACTTTTCAGACTATGAAACACAAAACGCACATCTAGTTCCAAAGAACAACAATCTTGGAGGCTTCAAGGCTGAAGACAGAATGCTGATGTTTGCTAAAGAGGAGGTAGGATGAAAAGCACTTTAGTAAAGTTCAAATACATTTTAATACAAGAATTCATTCTGCACACTAAAAGCTGCCTTAGAATTCTCTTTTAAAACAAAAGAACTGCTTAAATACATCTTGTATTTCCAGACTTGATTACAAGAAAGCAGCCTTTAGTAGTCACTGGAACCAAAATCCATTTGATTTTCCAGATAATGGCCCCTGCTAACCTGACTGTTTAGTCCGGGAACAGTCAGCAAGCCTATGCAGAGACCTTGACTTAGAGTCTACCATTATTTTTCTTACGGTAGTTTTTTAATATCTATAGCATTTACTCAGAGCAACCTGGAACACTTTGAACAACTATAATTTAAAAAAAAATAAAATACAGGTTTATGAACTTCTTTAAGAAGTCTAGCAGACACACACAGACACAAAGGAATAAGCTATTGTCTCAGTTGCCTTTATCAGGGTTGCTGACATTCACTTCTGTTTTTTCTTTACAGTTTTGTTAAGAGCAATCTTGATAGCACTGATGGAATGATAAGTCAAGCAAGCTTTGTGTTAACACAGGCAATAAGTCAGCTCCTCCACCATTTATCGCATTACTACGTGTTGCTTAGAAGACTGTGCCATTTGAGTACTGTATCACAACTTAAGCTGGTCATTTTTGAAGTCTGACTTTTTTAAACATACACTTATTTTGAAAATAACTTTTTAAAGTAAGTTACATCTGAACTTATGACACTTTGTAACTATAGTTTAAATGGCTGCAGGGCACAATATTTTAAATTAAAACAATACTCAAGTAATGGTTTTTGTCAATTTCAAAAATAAGGAAAAAGAATCCGGAAGCCATCAGTAAGTCACCTAGAAAAGAGGCAGAAGTCTATTTTAGAGTCAACTGTTCCTCTTATAAGGGAAGTATCTCTATTTCAGTTTGCATCATTCAATTACTACTTGATTAAGAGACAATACATATTGAGAGCCGAAAGACATAGAAATGCTTATCGTCCACCCTCCTTCAGGCTTTAACCTCTGTACTGAAAAGGCACAGAGATCAGAAAATAAGAAGATAAATTAGGGCCCTGGAATTGTTTTGTCCACTACCACCACCGCCCCCTTAACAATACCAGCCACTGTTTAAAGACTACTGCCAAACTCAAACTGGAAATGAACCCTTCCAAACATATCCACAGAGAGTGTTAGCCTTCCTCTCCTTCATTAGTTACTGACTCGCAAGTCAGCACAGGCATCACTCAGTTTCCTTAAGCTGCTCTGCACTGCAGCTTTTCTTGTTCCACAATCCCACATACTAGATTGGAGAGTAGATGGTGCACTGCAATGGAAAAGCAAGTGCATTCTGCCAGGAGAGCAGGAAAAAGAGCTAAAGGCTTTCTCCTTTCCATCACAGGTCAAAGCCACACAATACTGTTTAAACTGCTACATTTTTCAAAACAGGCTAATCATAATCAAAATGGGCTGAAACCAAGGGGAACAGTTTCTGCTGCATTTACACTGAGTTGAAACAGAAAAACAGACAGGTTCAATTCCCTAATAGGAACACACAGATACTACTCAAGACATAGCACCGAAACAACTGAACACAAATAGTAGGAAAAGCTTCTGGAAGAGGACAATAGATAACAGTAGTCAAGAAACACTTATCGCTGAATGTCTTTAGATACAGATCAGGACAAGCACCTTGACCTTCCTTCCAGTACCTCATCCTTACAATTGGAAAGGATAGTAAGAAAATCAAATTGCAAAGGATAAAAGACAATGTGTAAATTAATAACATGACATTCAGTGCTTTAGCAAGATCTAAGGTACCTTCATTACAAGGTTTTACGGCCAGGCAGAAGGCACCCTGAATGAACTCAGTTTTCTGTACATGGCACATTTACTCTAACTGCATTGAACCCTGAGGCACAAAAACGCATGGGGCTTATTTTAAGATGTTAATTATCCTAAGATGTGCATTTTTCAGAAAGCTACCAACATATCTTCCTCCTGTGAGTTAATGGTATTAGCTCACCAGTAGACATTTCTTTAACATTGTCCAGACATTACTGATCAAATACGTTTCAGATTTGGCATTTTCAGCTCAGCTATTATTCACATTTATGTCAAGTAAAACTGCAGTGCATAATCAATATTCAAGTGCAACGCCAACTACCTCCTGTTCTGTATCTTCTAACACTTAGGCACACCTCCTCCCCCATGCCCTGCCTGATGGAAGACAGATGGCACTTTCCAAATCTTTCCTTTGTTTAACCTTTCATTTTGCCAGTATCAAGTGCTTCAGACTATCAGCACAACCCACACTAGCCAGGATGAACTGATGATGTGCTCCACACACATCCAGGTCTATTTGCATCTTTGGAATACTCCCTCTAGATAATCAAAATTGTTGTGTAAGCTACTGTGTCAGTCTGCTCAACAAGTAGTTTCATGGGACAGCCTATAAATTCTCTAAGAAATTGCCTAGATTTGACATAACTAAAAGAGCAACCAAAGGCAACTTAGTAATTACTGCCCTTTATTATTAATAATAATATTTAGAGGAAAATAGTAACGTAATCAGAGAAGGTAAAAAATTTGCGTTGGAAGATAATTTTCTGGGGTGAAGTTTCAATTTTGACCATGAAAATAAACTAACTTTCTTCTTCATGGTCACCACAAGAAGAAAGAAAACAAGAAAACCCCCAAACCAACAAACCAAACCAAAAAGAACCCCAGCAACAAAACAAGATTAGAACACACCCTAGAAGCCTGTCACTGGGACAAAAGCCAAACTGTAAGTATTTCACGGTAGTACCTCATCTATCTTAACTGTGATACTAATTTTTACTAACATTTTAAATGTATTAAGAATAACTTTAATTTCAGGAATTAATATACAGTAACAGACAATGTGTTTTCCACTAATGAAATGAGATCAACGTAATCCAATGTTGTTACGTACTAACAAAAAAAAAAGAAAGAAAGAAAGAAACCAAACAACCAAACTGTACCTCTTATTTCCCTCCTGAAGATAAATATTGACATTGTAAGATCAAAAGGTACCATACAGACCAACACCAAAAGCCACCGGAAGTTATCTCCTGATCAGTTCTCTGCTTATAGACATCACTTCAGAGTTCCTCATGGAAGGAAGAGAGTCACAGACTGAGTATTTGATGAATACCAAGACAGTACTTTATAGTTTTCTAGAGAATAGGGGAAACCTTGAGTCTTACCAAATGGGTTTTCCATTTCAGAAAAGCAAGAATCTTGAAATCAACAACAACAAATACAGAAGACTCTGTTAGAAGACTTCAGGCATGATATGATGGGATGTTGGGGGGAAGACAAATGGTCTCGATCTCCCTCCCACTCCCATCCCATGAAAAGACAGTTTGATACACAAATGTTAATATGTACACACATCGAGACTTTGCTCCAGTATTTACAGAATTAGAGTTATGTGCACTGACTGTGACAAGGCTATTGAACGGACACCAGGTGTACCTGCCTCCCCAAACTTGCAAGACTGTACTGGCAATAGTTACACAAAAAGAGCTTAACTACATTTTTAGTAACTTTAAGGTGGAAATGAAGCGTGCATTTGGAAACCTGATGTGAGAAGAGTAATATTAACATCAGTTTCCCTGCTCCAAACTCAGGATCTCAAGGAAAACTAATACAAATGATAAATCCCTTGACTATATTATTTTCTTATCAAAGAAGGCTAGGTAAACAAGATCCATTAAAATAAATAAATTAACAGATAAAACATATTTTTCTATTTCTGTCATAACTGTCTGAGTTAAAGGCGGTAGCAGCCACAAATTTTGAACTCTGGATTAGATCATGAGTCACTATTGTGGGGCTGGGTGCACCAGGTAGCTGAGAATGGAAAGCCATACCCTTACGACCTTTTCATTCTTGGCTTGAGAAGTGATTTTCTTGGGTCACTAACTGTATTTAACTAGCATCTTTGCCAAAACACAAACAGATCTTTACCTCAAAGGCCCCAACACAAGTCTGGTGTTTTTTTCCTTGATACTAAAGATATAAATAGCATGATTTTAATAGCAGAGCCGGGCTCAAAAGCGGAGGGTCTTCGTCGTCCATCAAAGCTTCAGCCGCTACAACAGTGAAAAAACACATCTGAGAGGCAGCAGCACTCATCATTGTGCGCACTCGGGAGCACGCTGCCTGAAGGGCTGCCCGGGACAAACGCAGTGTTCAGGGCAGCCAGGGAGGAAGGGGAACGGACGGGACCACCTCAGCCAGGGAAACAAAGCCACCCCGAGCACGAGGCGCCGCGGAGCCAGCGCTCGGGGCGCCGGACAAAGAAAAGCCCAACTTTTGCCTGGTCGCGCCCTCAGGGGAAGCCCAGCGACCAGAGCAGGCCCCCAACCCTCGATGGCTGCCCGGGCCCCCTCAGCCCTGCGGTCTCTGCTCGCCCCCCGCACCGCCGGCGCGCCGCCTGCCCCACCTCTCCGCAGCCGGCTCGGGCCCCCGCGCCCACCTTGGTTACCGAAGAGACTCCATAGCTTGGCGAAGATCAGGCCCATGCCTGGCCTCGACTTCCCGCCGAGCCTCCAGGGCTCAGCTAGGCGACGCCGGCGGCTGCTCCCACTGCTCCCTTCGGGCAGACGCGGCCCGCAACGGCCCCGGGGCAGCGGCCAGCAGGGGGGCGGCGGGGGGCGGGCACACGGCGCGGCGCTGCCCCGCCCCCGGCCAACGGCCGCACGGCGCGAGGGACCGCCCCAACGCCTACGCGGCCGTCGCGGCACGTCACTCCGTGCGTCATCACGTACGTATTGACGTACGCCCACGGCGGGTGGCCTGAGCGGGCGAGGCGGCCGGGAAGGGGCGGGCAGCGCCTCGGCGGGGCCG
>WHYT01015812.1:283776-454571 GCA_009806455.1 Tetrax tetrax
AAAAAAAAAAAAAAAAAAGCGCGCTGTCAGCAACGGTTGCCGCATGAATTTATTTCTATACTGGAGCTGGGTATTGAACTGGTGTGCAGCGTGGCGAGCTCCTCACTGCCCAGTAACACGGGGACGCACAGCGGTGCAGGCGGCGGTTCCGACGCACCGGGCCTCCAGCCTCTCCCTGGAAAGGGAGAGTGGCATCGTAACGGCCCCCGCCGCGGCAAGGCGGGCCCTGCCTGCGGGGGAAACTCCTAAGCGGCGACAGGGGTGGTAAGGACGCTGCTTACCCCGGCCGGGGCTCGGGCGGCCCGCGGGCTGGCAGAGCGCTGCGGCCCGCAGGACGCGGCGTGCCTGGTTCCCATGGTAACAGCCGGGCCGGCACCGCCCCGTCTGCCTCTGACCAATCCCCGGCGGCCAAGGAGGTGGGACTTCCTGCCGCTGCCCCGGAGGAGGCGGGACCGGCCCGGCGGCGGGCGGTAGGTACGGACCTGGCTGCGCGGGTCGGTGGTCTGCGCGCTGCCGCGGGAGGGTGGAACGCGGCCCGGCCAGACCCGGCCAACGCATGCTTATGTGCGATACAATGCCCTGGTTCGGCATCGCGTCCCGACAACAGCTCCCCACAGAGGCAATCCGAAAGGAGATGGCGAACAGGGGGTGGCGCTCCGGCGAGGGCCCTCTCCTGGAGGCCCTCAAGCCTTTCCTGGGGTGTCTGTGGAAAAAAATACCGCTCTGTGGTTTCGAACCTGCCTCCTGCTAGTTCTGTTCGAAGTCTAACAGTCTGTATTGGAAGAGGCACTGGGCAGTCTCCCTCATCAGCCTTTCTTCCAGCTACATCTGAATTTACAAGCTTTTCTTCTACCCTCCCTCAGCTATGTTTCTCATCCTGGAAGGTTACAAACTGTTTAGTCATCCCTTATTTGAAAGCCATTCCCTATCAGGGAAAGCTCATCACCTTTCCCTGAACCGTTCTAAGCCACGTTGTATCTTTTCAGAGATAATGGCCACTGGAAGGGGCTTACATACATGCTCTGAACCACCGGTTGCGTGGTTTTAAAATTTCCAGGCTGCTTACAATAGTTTTATTCTTTTAACTGCTCTTGTTAACTGAGGAATTGCTTTTCATTTGTGCATTGTTCCTCTTTCTGAACTAAGCACAATGATAGTGGGTTTCTTATATTTGCCATTTGAATGCACGTGTTGAAACCATATGCTGTGACAGAGCAGCTCTTCTGCAGTAACGTGTCGTTCCAGTCAGGGTCAAGTCTTAACTTCTGTTACATGTTCCCTGACTTCTTAAAGTACTCATTAACTGTGGTTAAAAGCACAGATGTGGCATCGTGCTTCAGTGTGACATCTACCTTGTCTACACAGGGAGGAGTAAAATCTCGTTTTTATTCTTGGTTTTTTTTTTCTGTTGGCACTCCTGTTTAGAAGGATAAGGGTTTCTAACACATTACAATTTCTCTATTTTGGTATGAAATTTCAAGCCATAGCGATTCTGCATTATTTGTTGACATTGTTGTCTTGTTAATTTGTTTCATGGGACTAACGCTTCCTTTTTATAACACATTTAGGGAACTTCACTTTAGGGACAGTTCTATCCTTTGTGTGCAGTGTTTTTGATCAAGAGGTTTTGGATTTGACCACCCACTGGCTCATGTTTCATGGTAGCACTCAGTCACATTTTAAACATGAGGTAGAAACAAGTCCAGTTGCCAACATGCTGTCAGATCAGTGGTTGGTGTTCCATTAAGAAGTAACTAATTTTGAGATCACCTCAATCATTCTGTGGGATTCTGCAGTTACAACAAAATACCTATTTAATGTCCTAAAAAGATACATTATAAATGTTAATACCAAGTCACTTGTAGGGCTCATAAATAGCACACATTTCTACCATTTTTCAAATACCTGCTTAATTGTATTCAGGATTCCAACTCTTTAAAAAATTCACAAGTGTGGGATTTTTTTAAATACTAGTTACTATGCTTCTGAAGAAAAAACTTTCCAAAAGTGAGATATATGGTGAGGTTTTTGGTGATTTTGGGGTTGTTTTTTGTTTTTTTTTTTTTTCCTATAATGTAGGCATCCTTGGACTACAGCTCAGAGGCGTGATATGTCACATTGTCTGAAACATTAAAACTGAATTTTTAAAGTTTTGATTGCATTATGGACTATTGTAGTACTATTAGATTTAGTAGAAATATCAAGGTAAATTCTTTTGGGCGTTTTGTTAGATTCTAAAAAGAAGTTCATTAATTCTGTTACAGTTTTTTTTTTTTCAAAGGCTGCTAATATAGGTAATAAGGCTTTGAAACTCCTACCTATGAAACTGAAAATTGCCTTTGTCTGTGCTCAGAAATTAAGTCCAAAACCAATAACATTCTTCTAGCATTAAAACTTCAACTGAATCTGAAATATTAAAAAAAAAGATATTTTTGAGTGGTTTTGTATAATGAAAGTGACAAATGGCTTCTTATTCAAATGGAACAAATACCCAACTTTATGATGTGTATTCTCCAATTGTGCTTAATACAAGGAAAATGTGGTATTTTAGTATTCAAATTTCCTTGTTATGGATGGAATGAATCTCACTGATGGGGGAATGCTCTCACTTTCCTGCCTTTTAAGGTGGTGTAAACAAACTATTAAATATTTAGGAAGTCTCATTTCAGAATGAAATGTAAATAATCTTTCAAAATACAGGCAATATATAAGTGAGCAGATAGAATTTATGAAGATAACTGTATTTTATTACCTACAGAGAAAAATAAACAGAGAATAATTACAAAGAATGAAAGCTGCATCAGGGCTGACCTACAATATGGACTTGATAGCTGGGGTTTGCAGAAAGAATTAAAGCAACATTGGGAAGTGTCCTGTACCTGTTAACCATGTAATCTTTCACCTAACAGCTTGAAGATTTTCAGTAAGGATCAGCAGAGCTTCTGTTGTATTAATGCTTCACTATTCCCATTGTGAATTAAACACAGACTCAAGAGAAAACTGTTACTAACTGTCTTTCTTTAATTAAGTATATATGGAAAAAATAAAAATTATTGTCTACAGTAATGCACATGTCCCCCTGTTATGAAATTTGGCTAATTTGAATTATGGAGGAAACCTAAGAAGTTAAGCTTAAGAAAAATAATTCTGACAGGAAAAAATTAGAAATTTATCTCAAAAATGAAGAGATATGATGATGTAATAGAATAACAGTTTCAATGATGGGACTTAGAAGAGTTAAAGTTAAATTCTAAGGAGCCTTTGTGAGTGAATTCTAGGACTAAATAGCAAGTTTTCCTGTAGGGTAGCTAGGGAAACTTTAACAGGACAGGATTTAGAGGTGGTGACACTTTCTTCACAGTTCAAACACTTACACAGTAGCCTTGGAAGGTGTGGCTGGGAAGAATGTGACAGCAAGGAAACCAGTAGCCTCATTGTAACGTGATTGTGAATACTAAACATGTTAATGAACATACTCTGAAATGTCATTAACAATAGTGTTACAGTCATATCCTAAGCAATATTTGGAATTTTGAGTACAGTAAAATTGCATTATTAAAACAGAAGAATCAGAAAGTGCAGCTTAGTTTGTGGGTACGTCTTACGTTACATTTATGAACTTATAGAATATGATAAAAACCTCTAACAAAATATTTTGCTTATTTCAGTTCTTTACCAGCAGATTTTAAAAACTAAAGGGAGATGTCTTTTTTCCCCAAAATAACTTTCCAACGTGAAGTGGAAGAGTATCTCACCAAAGTGTTCAGAAATAATGAGGTATGTGAAATAAATAATACTAATCATCATCAAATAGTCACTAATTGACCACTGTTAATATTCTTTTGATTTAATATTCTGTGTGACTTTAATACCTTACAATAAGGTATTGTCTTCACATTAGACACAGATTTTTATATATAGTTCTATTTAAAATATAAAATCATTCTTTATACCTGTTGACTCAAAGTAACATAAAGATATTTAAACTAAAGATAGCATAGATCTGAGACTTCAGTTTTGGGTCCCACTGAAGAATGATAACAGAGAAAATGAACCACTTATTAACTGCATAATATTGACAAGAAATATTCCCTTACCCCAATGTAGAACCAAAAATACTACAGACAATCTATGAAGTCCTAATGCCAAATGACATAAAAATGATGTTTTTGTATATTGGAATATGAGGAGTTATCTACTCTTCCATCTCCTTAGGACTGCTCTTTTTTCAGTATCAAGATGCTCACTAGCAGTTACTTTTGGTACTTGCTGCAACCTGTTTACAATGATCTTGCTAATATGACTATTTTCCCAACAAGTCCTTTTAAAGAAATTTATGAGGTTTTCACTGCAATTAGGCCTCTGGACATAGACATTCCTCACTATTGTACACCACACAACCATATTCCTCCATTTCTACAGAATGTTTATTCAGTGCTTTTTTAACACTGAGCTAGAGGCTGCTGTGTGAATCTCTTTAATATAAAATATCTTCTTTCACTTGCAGCTTATCACTGCTTTAGGTACGCAGGAGACGGAGAGTAAATATCAGTCTCTGTTAAGTCATCTATCTCATCCACCAGGTTTCACAACTGTTAGAGTTAATACCCACTTGGCCTCAGTGAAACACGTGAAAAAAATGCTGTTTGAAGAGATCCAGAAGGTTTGTGCAATTTCTTTGTTACAGCAAAAATAAGATGATGTTTCATCTTTTGCCTGATCACAAGAGCTTTTCATTACTGGAAACTATTCCTTAACTCATTATATGTCCACTGGTATTATGCAGTCATACTGATTTCCTGTCATAATTAAATGTTATATGAAAATTTGTTATCTAGCAGTATTCCTCATCTAATATGTCCAAGAAAGGCAATAACAGAGGGAAAAGACAACCAATTCTTTTTCTTTTGGCAAATTTAGACCATAGATAGGATTGAGGTACTACTGTAGTAAATACTGTACAGGCATCATAAGTCTAGAGAAGATGTAGAAAGAGGTAGAAACTGTAGCTCAGTATGCTGTGTTCAGCATGTTTAGAACATTTTTATTTAAGATTAAAGGAGAATGGCTGTATGTGTCATTGCACAAACTGTTTAGGAAAGTGAGAAAATCTTTATGTTTTAGAAACTGGAGCCAGAGTGATGTCCTGCAGCTGCTGTATTTTCTTTTTTTAACCTGTATTTAATCTTGATATAATTCTCTGGATTTTTACTTATCTTAATTAGACATTTGTCTGATAATATGGATAGCCATTATGTCGAAGAACTAGATTATTTTGAAACTTTATCCTAGATCTTTGCTCTGTCTAAAAAGATCCAGTTCTTCTTTAAGTAAATTATTAATGCTAGTGGGTGTATAGGGAGCTATTGCATGACAGGAGCCAAGACATTTCTGTGATGCAGAGGCAGTTGACAGTATTCTGCTGGCTGGAATGGTAATGAGTTATGCTAATTTTAGCTTGATTGTAGAAATCTGGAAATGGATATTGCAGTATGATATTTTACTTCAAAGGAAAATGCTTTCCCGAAAACTGAATTAAGATTTGCTTTTCATAAACTCTTTGTATTTTGAATTGTGGTTATATTAGAAAAGGAAACTATGCAACAGTTTTTAACAAAAGTATGCTCATGGATTGTTTTCTTAAGAGAAAATAATTATTTATCAGATGCAAACTAAGTTATGATTTTGCGTGTTTTAAGGTTATATTTTAGAAGGCTCAGGCAAGAAGACGTCATCTTTTTAAAGTCCAGAAACAGTTTTTAAATGGCAAGTTGTATTTTTTTTTTTAACTATATGCACAACTTGGCTCTCAGTACCCAATCAAAGTTAAGATGAAAAGAAAAATAAAAGTTATTACCAACCTGGCATATTAAGTGAGACAGGCAGTATGTGAGTCGAGTTAAACAGTGGTTTAAAATTAATAACATCAAAAAGATAACACAGATTAGACCCAAGCGTCTCTGTTGATGTTACTGTGATCTGATGACAACTCAAAACAACCGTCTTCCAGAAGAAAGCAAAAACCAGTGGTAGGGTTATGAGTGTCAGAACACTGTCCCACTCCCTGAAGTCAGTTCTCAGTGAATCCCTTTGTGGCCTTGTTATTTCTCAATTTATTAAATGTTTAGTCTTTTACACCAGTATTTTTATTATGCAGTGTCTCTTTACACGCTATTTCCAAACCTTTCTTAACTGTTTTCACTACATTCATTTTTTGTGCTCCACAGCTATAAATTCTGAATGGAAAAATAGTTTTCAGTCTAATTAAGTACTTAAATATTAGGAGTTTTTTAGTATTGCTTAATAATTATGTTTTTAATGAAACAGCAATTTAAAGGACTATGTGTTCCAGTTCTTGAGCACCCGAAACTCCAAGACATCTTATTAATTCCTGTCATTGGACCCAGGTTTGATATTTTCAGTCTTTAACCTTAAAATGTCATAAGACATATTTTACTTATAAATTTTTTTCTAACAGTTATGATAACTAATTCACTATAAATGAAGCACAACTTTATTTATATTAAGACCTAGTGGCCAGACCATATCCTAACCAGACCAGAGTTTCATGCTTAAAAGACGTAAGAAAAAATTGAGTCTTTACTTGTTTCTGAGATTTAAGTTTTTATAGGGAAAATGTAACATAAGTACCTCCACTCTGGAAAGCCAGTAGGTGGCAGGCAGAATAACTAAACTTTTGAGGTGGAATATAGAAATAGAGGGTAAAACAGCTAAATACGGGCAGGAGTTTTTTCCACTGGAATCAAGTCCAGAGCAAGACTTAGCAAGACTGGATCATTAACGTTGAGAGGATTCCTGAACACATTTTATCCCCTCATAATGACTATTTGATCTTAATTCTTAAGATATGTTTGGATATTTCCCATGTTATATCTGTGTCTGCCCCTATAGAGTTTCTTCATTGTTTTATTGAATTCACCAATGGGCATTTTACTTAAAATATCTTGTTTATAATGAAGACTAACATATTCAGATTCAGTTTATATCACGATTAGATAGAGATTGCTAACAAGTAGTACTAGTTTGTCAACACTGTACACTCAAAATTAGCATTTAATGCTTTTATTTTTTCTTCATTCACATTTAATTGTATTTTGTAGCTTTTTTAAATGAACATTCTGTTTTTCTTATATTCAAATATGTTTACACTTTAATACATTTGAGTAGCTATCTTCTTCACAGTTCTTATTGGAAAAATTCCTTGCACCTGGTTATACATTTATTATAGAAGTACTTAGAAGTTTTTTAAACACAAAAAAAGTAATTTTGCAATCATAAGGCCTAGGAAAGGATAAAGGATTATTTCTCCATCTCAGTATAATTATTTGTATTCCTGTATCAGGTTCATAATAGTGGCAGAATGTGTCTGAACCTGCTTTATTTTGAGGACTAGTTTCCTTCTTGGCTCTTTCCTTTGATAACTCTGGGACTAAAATAAATCTTTTAAATCTAATAAATTATAGTTAACTAGTTTTTCTATTATATAATGGCAAAACCAGTATTTATGAACTGGAGTTTATTTGCATAGTTTGTGTGCTTTTTTTTTTTAATACTGAACCACACTTTGCTTTTTAGGCGAGATTTAAAAAAACATGCATCTGAAGTCATTGTTGGAGCCCACTGTGGATATGCAGTACTTAGAGGAGCACATGTTTATGTCCCTGGAATCATATCTACCTCAAAATGTAAGAGTCTCTAAATGCGCTTAGTTGTAGAGAGGAAGGAAAAAATGTCACTCCTTGATGGCAATTTCCAATAAATAGTGACTTTTTTTTTTCTGTTCACAGCTGAAATTAATCTTAGAGTAGTAATTTATGGTAAATACATTTTTAAAGTTTTTCTTGCTTTTTTGAGAGATTTTCACTATTCTTGCATAATACTTGTAATAAATTATGTGTAATTATTTCTCACCTGGCCTGGCTTTTTCCATATGTAATTCCTAGCTGAAGTATTAGTTCTTAAGGATTTCGGTTTCTTTTCATTTGAAAATCTTTGTAAAGAGCATGTTTAAAGTAAAACCTGGCTTTAAAAGAGTTTTTTTCTACTACTGAATACCATAAATATTAATATGTATGTTCAGTAGAGAAAACTCACAGAAGTTTGCTGCTTTTCAGACTTGTCAAAAAAAAAAAAAAGAATAAAAAGGATGCCACAACAGATACATCTGGATGGTAACTGGATGGATGTTGATTATTTAATAAATACTATCTCCAGATCTGTTGTTTCTTCGTGCAGTCTCAAAGGCACTTGCCTTCCTGATCCTGTCAGACTCTAAGGTACAGCTCTAAAAAACCCAGATTTTCTTTCTTTTATCCATTGGCGATTCATTTAATATCATTTGTGTATGAGAGAGATAGTAAAAACTTTTTTTTCTAATGATGAGAAAAATCTTCACTTTCAATGTCAGATTCTAAGAAATGGAAATTTTTATTTTTCCATCTTTCAATGCCTAAGACAAGATAAAAAATCTACATACACATGCTTAGTGTTCAGCAGTCTATTTATTTTTTATTTAAAGGTCAAATCGACTTTATGTGAAACCAGTATAATTTTGGATGATTCACCTCATTATTCTACTGTGATGAGATCTACTAATCATCATGGTTCTTATTATTAAACAAAGTGAGTCAGGAAAGCATTTATCTGGCCACTTCATTCCCTTTCAGGAAAAAAACCTTCAAGACGTTTTAAGCATGTGCTTAAGTCTAATTCATGGAACAGGAATGTTTTTCAATCTAGGACTTGATAATGAAATAAGCATATTGCCGTAGCAGTTGTTGAAACTGCTTATTTAGACAACCTCATAAATATTCAAATCCCTCTTTGAGTCAACTGGTGATTTATCATAATTGCTGCATGTAATTATGCATGCAACATCAATTCAAAGAAAAGATACTATAAAACTTCAGAAACACTGCAGGGAAATTGCAGATAAGAAAATAAAATAAAAAGGGATGCTAACCACTTGAGGCCAAGTATAATACAGCTGTATTAAGCACAGATGGTGTAACTAGGGAAAAAAAAAAAAAAAGTACAGCAAGAAAGACATTTAATCACTGAACTTGCAACCCAAATGAAGGTAAACTAATTATCAGAGGGCTTTGAGTTCAATTTAACTAATCAAATGCTAAGGTTTATGTTTATGGAATGCCAATGTAAGCTATTAAAATTTAAGAACTCTATACAGTACTAAGGCATTTGAAAGGATGATTGTCAGCAGGGAGTGAAATAAAATCCTTTTTGTTTGAATACTGCAAAAGCATTGGCAAATATGCTTGATGGAAGAGTTAAATTGCTGCAAGTTTTTGTTCAGTGAAGTTTAAACAGTCAGTAACAGCGGGCTGTCACGTAATGTTTTGTGTCAAATTGTGTAAAAAGAAGCTATGCAAAAAAAAATAAAAAAAATTTAGTGCCTACTCAATAAATATTACCGTTTAAGAATTCCAGGTTATTTATGCATATTCAGAAAGCCACTTGAAAATGGAAAAAAAAAAAAGATTCCTAATTACAATTCAAAGAATTATTGGGAAGTTGAACTGTCATTAATCTTACTTGTCCTATCTTCTGGTGATAGTAGCCAGTTAGACATCTCAGAAATGTAAATAGGAAAAATTGTTTATTGCTGTCACTGGATGTCAGCATATTTTTCAGCCAGTCAGTGCTTAGAGCTTGCTTACTATTGTACAAAATCACCTAAACCATCCTTTTTCCATCTATTTTTGTTCTAGCTCAGAAAGTTTGTTAAGTGCATAGGACTACACTTCTAGATTTTGGTCTATACTTACATACTTTACTGATCTGGAGGGTTTTAATTGGGGAGGTAAAAGTCTGAGAGGATTATGGGGAACAGCAGTTGCCTTAGTGGGAAGAGAGCCACAGTAGAAAAATTGTTTCAACAGGAATATATCATCACTTCTTTCAAAGCAATAGTTAGAGAAAAAGCAGCTATAGCTATCTTCTACCTAGCTATTGAGAGATCATTTGACAAATTTAGTATTACTGTCTTTGTACAATAAGTGTGAACCAGTTGTTTGACGTACTTGTGTGCTTGGAGCATACAGAGAGGAGTGAATCCTGAAAAGCGTGCGTAAAATTTATGGTTGACTATGTGACAGTAATGTAAATAAAGTGAAAATTTATCTAGCCTCTTAAGAAACAAGACGCACTGTGTGATTGTGTCTCTCAATAGGTCTAGTCATTTGATAGCTGTCATTCACCATATACGCTTTCAGACTTATTATCAGTTAATCTTTTTCTTTGATTAAATTAAGAAAATTTAAATTTTGCTATGATACAGGAGTTGAAGTAAGTAGTTTACTAAAATCCTAAATTATTTGGTCGTTACTATCTTGTCATGTAGAATATTAATCTCAGAATTTCCATTCTTCTTTGCACAGTTCTGAAAGCTGGAGATCTGGTCTCAGTGTATTCAGATATTGAAGGGAAATGTAAAAGAGGAGCCAAAGAATTTGAAGGAGTCAAGGTTTTCCTTGGAAATGGGATTTCAGAACTGAGTCGCAGTGAAATCTTTAGTTCAAATGGCCCACTGAAGTAAGTCCGTAGTAACTGCAATCTACACCTACACCACTGCAAAGGGAAGGGATGGGAAGGCATTTTGAAATGTTTTGTACCCTATGTGAAACCACAAGATAGCTTTGACTGAGAAGCTGTCATGACTGTGTTGCATGTTGGGATTTCCAGTATTTTTTGGGATGCATTAATTTCTGGGAATATAATAGAGTTGTGCTTCCTGCTGTCTTTTGTAAATTCACAACTAAGGTAGCGGCAGTGTGATGTCAATTACGATTAAAGTACTACACTAAGTTTTAGCAGACTCAGCATTTAGTTTCACAGTGGTGTCCACTAGTTTACTTGAGAGGCAGGAGAAAATAAATGAGAATCTTTTTAGAATTTATGTTTAGCACATTACTTCAATAATACAGAACAAACAGAAGTGAAAAGTATTCTCACTGTGGCAAAATTGCATTTTGGTAAATTGTTCTGTACCACTTTCCTACTCGGATGGAACAGAAGTGCAGCCTTGTCAATTTCTCCATCTCCTAAAAATATTTGTAGGGCCTTTTTTTGTGGTTCAGGTGACAGAACATAAGGTCAGATATCTTTTAAAAAATAATAGCATTTGCCAAGGTAGTTGTCTATTTCAAGATTACTTGCTTTTCTATTTTGTTGCCAAAGCGTATGGTTTGTTCCTCTTCTGTCATTTAAAACGCATATAAAAAGCAGTGTAGAAGAGCATAGACATCAAATTAATGACCGAGATGTTGCATCCTGAGAAAAAACTACAAAAGATCTAGTAAAAAAGATTACATTGTCAGAGGATTTCTGATGTGTTAGAGCTTAAATATAGTAGAAGTAGCAGTAGGAGGTACCTGCTGAGTTAAAGACAGTGTATATGCAGTATGTAACTTTAAATCTGGTGTCTGCAAATTTGCTTTCTCATATCCTTCCTTCTTCTTGTCGGACTGTGCTGTGCATATGCAAAATAATACTCGTTATCTTCAGGAATCTATTGTTTTCAGGTTCAGGGTTTTTTTTTTTTCTTATTTTTATTGTTGGCTATTTCCTTGTACATTTGTCTTAACTTAATGAAATCCATGTCAGAACTTCATCCGTATTTAAAACTTTTAGATTGCTTATAAGTTCAAACTTTTGCTTTGCAGGCATATCAGCGTTCCTGTAAGGCTTTTGAAATAGATTTTCTTTAGTTATTTGACTGAAATCTCAGACAGTATAGAAAGATGGAGGAAGATCTAAGTAGGAAATCATATGCTAGTGCCCTAGTGCATACATGGCTAGCCAAAAGCGGTTGTGGATTGAAATTAACGTATTTAAATTGTTTTCATTTATTTCTTTACACGATCAGGGCTTGGATTAGATCTCAGCTTGTCTTGCATACAAAAAAGATAAATTAGCTTTATGCAATTTTTACAGATAGTTCCAATTTATAAGGTAGTAGATTTTTTTGTTGTGGTTTACCCAACTTAAACATGTCATTTTAAAGAATATCAGATGACAAAATTGTTTAAGTATTTTTCTTAGTTGATTTATAAGTGCTTTCATTTTTGTAAGATTATTTCAAGTTTCTATCTGTAAGCATAATGATTTGAATTGAGTACTGTTAAAAATTATAAAACTGAGTAGTTGAAATATTTTTTCCATGTTTTTCAGTGGGATGGGCGTAAGGATGATAGAGCCAGTCTACCTTAGTCCTTCGTTTGACAATGTGCTCCCTAATCATTTGTTTTTACAGGTATGTTCATTACAAAGATTTAAGTCTGTACTATTTGCAGAATAATGTTATTCTCTAAGCACACATTAATACTTTACATATTTTTGTGTATTATGGCACCTGATTCACTCTTTGGATTCAAAGAAAACAAAGCATTTAGAATTAAGTCAGTATCTACATGTAAGTGATTTAATCAGACTGCGTCTGAGATATAAGGGACTTCAAAGTGACTTAAGAGATATTCACTTAAAAACTCAGAATTTATTTTTGCACACATACTTTGCATGGAACTTTTAGTTTTTAGAATCTGCCTATGAACTGTAAATTCAAATATGAATCTGCCTCTTTCAAGGTACATCCTTCTGGAGATAATCAGGAAAAACTCCAAATATTAGGTTAACTTTAAGTTCAAGAGAAAATCCGTATCTTTTTAGCCCTAATGAAAAAAAATCCACCTGGACAAAATAACCATGAAAAATCTACAGTAGCACAGCTTTCACTATCTCTTACCATAAAACTGCACAGCTTCCAAAGAATGACAAGGGGTTTTTTTTGTAAAAATTATAGGGTTTTTTTTGGTAAAAATTAAGAACTTGTTTCAAGGTAGCTTTTCCTTTTGCATCTTTAATATTTGTGGTACCTATACTCCTTTTCCGCAGAGTAAAACTAATTAAAAGCAATACTCAGACATGACAATTGGCCACCTGTGCTATGTTGAAACATAGGATGATTAAATCATGGAACTTTCTAGTTTTCTTAGATCAAGTAAAATTTTTTATTTCAGTTTGCTGACATAAAAAGATAAGGTGAAGATCTCAATTAGATTTCTAGGACAATTAGTGTGCTAACAATTGTATTGTATTTTTTTTTTATACAAATACAACAATTTAGCAACAAGGTTTAAAACAAAATCAAGCTGCCCAGCTCTCAAAAAAAAATATTTTGATCTTACAGCAAATGTAAATTTTATCTCAAATAAAATCTTGTTCAGAGGTATTATCTGAAATTTTAAGTTATCTCCTCATTTGATTTGATTTGTATAGCTATCACTTTGACGTTAAGTCCTTCTTTGCAGTGAATTGTCTCAGTCTTTATTTCTTTTGTCAAAGAGTCAGTCCAGCAGATGAGTATTTTTATGCATATATTCTGTTTGTAATTGATCTTAATATTTTAAAATCATCATCAACTCTGTCTTTTGGTGTGGGCAAAGGGTACTTTATCGAGCAATATGTTGTCTCATGGCCTGCAGTATAGGAGAGGCCTTTTCTTCTTCAGCTTATTAGAGTACTTTCTTTCAAGGAAAAGAACTGTTAGAGAGATTATTTAAGGTTATTTAAGAGACTGGTGCACATGAGCGTTTAGCTTCTGTGCACTGAGGTCCATGGCTTAGTAGTGGGATTCAGATTTGAGTGCAACCTTAGACACTCAAATTGTGTAGTAGTTCAAAATTCTTTTGATTTCTCTTTGAAGTATAGGTTGTTGGAGTTTTGGGGTTGTTTTGGTTTTTATTTTTAACAACACAGAATAGTTGAGTTTGAAGGGACCCTCCAGTTTATCAGCGACTCTTTGCAGTTTTGTATCATCTGTAAACTTGATCACGGTCCACTCTGTTCTATTATCCAGGTCCCTAAGGAAAAGGTTAGACAGGATTGGCGCCAATGTCCACACCTGGGATACGCCACTATTGACTGGCCTCCGGCTGGACTTTGTGCCACTGACCATAACCCTTTAGGCCCAGCTTTTTTGACTTGAATTTGCCATGTGTGAGAAGAAGGCCCACACCTCGTAGTGTTAGCATCTAATTATTGTTCATTTTTTAAACATTGTGGTTTGGAACTTGAAACTGTGCTAAACAAAGACAACATGTAGTAAAGACAACTTTAAAAGGGTTTTATGCCTTTGTGTTTAACCAAGTTAGGAGAGAATCTTTCAGAATATTTCCATAGTGTGTAAGATGCAATACTGTGCACAATTATTGCATATTATTTCTTTTCAGTGCATCTGTCCTGTTTATACAATAGTGCAGTTCAGCTTCTTGGGTCCTTAATTCAGCAAGTTTAAACTCCTGCTATTCATCTTACTGTTCATTACTATACTACACCAGTATGTTCATATAGTAAATATTCCAATAAACAAGTCAGTATAAAACATTTGTAATACACAGAGCTACTCTATGTCTGTGATAGTATCAGCTTATTTTATATTGACTCGGATTGTAGACTCTCTAGTCATGAACCCTTAAACTTCAGTCATAGATACTCATGTATAGCTTTAAATAAAAAAAGGAGACACTGCAGACTTCTGACCTATACTCTCTCTTTTATATAATCCTAGTATTTCCTTTTCTATTAAGGAACTGTCATCAATATCCTAAGTATCTTCACTGCTGAATGAATTTTTTTTTCAATGAGTTCATCACTCTTTAGTACAGGACTTGATACAGACCATAAGGTTTGAATTCTCCTGTATTTGTTTTTATGACAGAACTTGCCTTCTGTGGTTGTGAGCCATATTTTAAACCCTCAACCAGGAGAGAGAATTTTGGATATGTGTGCTGCACCTGGAGGAAAAACAACCCATCTTGCAACATTAATGCATGACCAGGTAAGAGAAGTCATTGAACATTTTCTGTCTTAGTGAAGAAAGTCTGACCACTGTTCATTTGCACAGCTCGCTTCACTTAGTTATCAGAACGTCCAGATAATTTAGAACAGCAAAGCATTAATATTTGAATGTTTTGCTTACCAATATATTTTGTTACACATTGGAGTTACTGAAATGGGCACACACTATCTTTATCCAATAGTCACCATCACATTTAAAACCTTAGTTGCTGTGAACTGGCCTCTTGAAATACATTTGATTTAACTTTTGAAACATTATGGATTTGTTTCTAATGGGAGAATTCATAACATGTAAGGCAAAGTTATATGGGAATATGCTGGATTAATGAAACTGAGGATATATGGAAATCAGGGGTTACTACTGTGCACAATTCTAAGAATGCACAACTCTGTACAAAAACATTAAAATGCTTCTAATCCAATGAATTTTCTTCTCAGTAAAATTCATCAGTTGTGCAGCATAGATGTGATCTTAGACTGAATTTCTAGACTGAATTTGTCATTCTAAGGTAGAAGGTCACAAAACCAAAAATATGTCATAAGAAAGTAACAATAAGAGAAGAAACAAAAAGTAATATTTAAAGAAAGATAAAGGAAGATAACACACAAGTCGAAAAGAATGTGCATATAGGAATAATGATCTGCACATATGAAATTGGTATATGCAAAATGAAAGATAGAACTGCAGGTTACTCCTTTCTAGCAGATAGGGGAAAATGTGTAATGTTTCCTGTAAAATTTTTTTAACACATTATTATTTGGTTGGAATAGGGTTAGTAGAATATATCAGATTCTTTAGAAATCTTGCAGTTACATTATGCAGTACTTCAGCGGTTGTCTGTGCATTAATGGAAGGGTGCAGTGGATAATGATGGGAGTGTATTTAGAAAAGACAGGTAGTCAGTTCTGTGATGGTTTGTTTATTGAAGTGTTCGTTCCCTCAGTATGGAAAGTTTGCAAACATGCACTAACCGCCATTACACATTTATTATATAGGTTTATTGAGCTTCCAGTAAGTAATTTCAGTGTGATAAATAAAAAAAGCCTGTAAAAGCATATATTTCTGTCATGAGTTTATTTATATCTATACTTTTTCCATCTATATATGTACATTTCGTATAACTTTGCAATTTTCTCTTAGTCATTTTAGATATTTTGATTATGCTTACCTCCAGCTAAGTGGTAAAGATTAGGAATATAGATGTTGACATTTATCTGAATTGGTCTTTCTTTTCCGAGTATATAATTTTAATTTAAAATATGGCAAAAATATATGTTCCTTTAGAAAATGTGCACTGCTTTTTGATTCTTAAGTTCCATTCACACATTTTCTGTACTAGATGTCCACAGGTAGTGTATTAAATCATTAACATTTCAGAAATATTTGCATCAATCTTATATTTTTTTGTTATTTAATTGTAAGAATTAATATATTATTTTTTATTTTTAGATGAGATAATTGAAATGTAAAATTACTCTGTATTGTTAAGAGCTTTAAATAGGAACTAGGAAGAGTTAAAGCTTGAGAATTTATTATGATCTGGATCCCAGTCCAGGAGACTGTGTTTTCCCAGATATCTTCCAAGATATGATTCTGGTAGTGGCTGGCATGGGCCAGAT
Source organism: Tetrax tetrax (assembly GCA_009806455.1). Taxonomy (NCBI): domain Eukaryota; kingdom Metazoa; phylum Chordata; class Aves; order Otidiformes; family Otididae; genus Tetrax; species Tetrax tetrax. The sequence goes on from WHYT01015812.1 coordinate 300,292, forward strand.
GGGGAAGAACTCTTCTCTTCCAGCTTGTTCTTTTTTCTCAGAGTCTCTCAGGTGAAGGACTTACACCACAGTACAGCACATGTGCAGCAAACCTGCTGTTTTAGCAACAGGCCTAACTTTCAAGCACAGTCATTTGTTAATGTGCACGTGTTAGTGGCTGGAAGGCTGCCTTGCAAAAAGGGACCTGGTATACAGGTGCTGGTCGACAGCCGGCTGAATATGAGCTGGCAGTGTGCTCAGGTGGCCAAGAGGGCCAACAGCATCCTGCCTTGTATCAGAAATAGTGTGGTCAGCAGGACTAGGGAAGTGATCGTCCCCCTGTACTCAGCACTTGTGAGGCCGTGCCTCGAATACTGTGTGCAGTTTTTGACACTCCAAGAAAGACGTTGAGTTGCTGGAGGACGTCCAAAGAAGAGCAATGAAGCTGGTGAAGGGTCTGGAGCACAAGTGTTAAGAGAAGTAGCTGAGAGAACTGGGGTTGTTTAGTCTGGAGAAAAGGAGGCTGAGGGGAGACGTTACAGCTCTCTATGACTGCCTGGAAGGAGGTTGTAAGCAATGTGGATGTTGGTCTTTTCTCCCAAGTAACAAGTGATAGGACGAGAGGAAATGTCCTCAAGTTGCGGCAGGGGAGGTTTAGATTGGATATTAGGAAAAATTTATTCACTAAAAGGGTTGTCGAACATTGGAACAGGCTGCCCAGGGAGGTAGTGGAGTCAGTAACCCTGAGTATTTAAAAGGCATGTAGGTGTGGTGCTTAGGGACATGGTTTAGTGGCGGACTTAGCCGTGTTAGGTTAAGAGTTGAACTTGATGATCTTAAACATCTTTTCCAACCTAAACTATTCTATGATTTTGTTTGCAATACGTTGAATGGTGATGGGAGAGAAGCAGTGGCACATGGTCATTGAGTGCTCCTGTAAGAGGTGATTTGGCTCACAGTAGCTGAAGGCTGCACACCATTGACACACCATAAATTCTTTTTTACTTCTCAGTCCTAGACCTACATGTTGGCTGACATGACACACAGTCAACTCCTTATCTTTACTATACTATCTTTTTTTTTTTTTAACATTGTCTGTCTTGGTCATATTGCCTTTCCATAATCCCTTCCAAGCCATGACCAAGTAGCAAAAAGTTGTCATGTTTTCTCAGTAGGTTCTGATTACAATAGCAAATTTAGTAGAGCTTTTTGGTCTTTGGAGTTTTTTAAAGGTAGCATTAATGTTCTGAATTTTACTGATGCTACTGAAAATGGTTTCTTTCCTTTGTGTTTACAGATTTCATCTAGCATATAGAGGTGTGTGTTGATTTATGTTGGAGAGGAAAAGAGAAATCTTATTCTTATATTAAAGGAATAATGTGTAATTGGGACTTCCCTCCCTCTTCCATGTCTAAATTTATTCTAGGATTTACAGTATTTCCCAAAAGAACTTGAGTGACAACTACTGCAAGTCGTAACAGTGTGTTATGAGTCAGAGAAAGCCAGAGGTGTGGCTGTGGGCCTCATTTCCTCAGGACTGAGCTGTCTGTGATCATGTTTTGTACCATCTCCATGCAAATTTGAAACCTGTTGACCTGTTTTACTGTGAATTTGAGACTCTACCATGTTTCAGATTATTACATTTTAACTTAGTGCTCAGTAAAACACTACAAAACAAACAGAAAGAAACAAACAAAAAAACCACCACTTGTCAGAAGTCAGACTTTATAGGTCCCCTTAGGAGCGACTGTGCCAAGCAGCTAATGCCAGCCTCAGACTGGTATCTAGTCTAATGCAGGAATCAGGGAAAATATGGGAGAACAGGGAGTACTGGAGTGTGGTTTTAAGAATAACAAGATTCTGTAGGGAAAACTAAGCTTCATTCATCACACTGCTTATGAGTCTGGGGGGCAAATCAGGAACTGCACATTCATTTAATCTCTATGATTTTGATAAAAAAATATTTTTTTTTTTTCAGGGTGAAGTAATAGCTATGGACAAGATAGCTAACAAGGTCAAAAAAATTAAGCAGAATGCTGAATTGCTACAGTTGAATTGCATTAAGGCATTTTGCTATGATGCAACAAGGGCACTTTTGGTTGAGAAGAGAGACGAAGAACAAGGTAAAGTAAACAGCTTTTAGAAGAAAATAGTAATGAGGTTTGCATTGATAGTATAAATTTGCCACAGTTCTACAAGTCCTTGAAATCTTGGCAGATACCTAGGTTGCTTCAGCACTGTGAATGCTCTTTAATTTTCTGCTCTTTTGTGATTATCAGCTTCTCCATGAAGTAAATAATACAAAACATAAGCTATCTGTCCTTATCACAACCTAATATGCTCAAAGGAAATGCATTCTTTTTCCATATAGTACCAAAGACTGAAGAAGCCATAAAGCTTCTTTCATGATAATGTTTAACCCCATACTCAGAATTGTTTCACTTTATCTGAGAAAAAAAAATATTTTGGCAGAATTTTTTTGCTTTTCTGCCTCAGAATCCTCATCTGTAAAATGGAGTTATTAATACCTAACTCCCAGGAGTGCTGCAAGGTTTACTTCATTGATGTTTGTTCAGCTGTTCAGGGGAAAGTTCTATGGAAGCCCAGTGTATTATTTTAGTTCATTTCATTTGCTTTTCTGAAGTGCTGTATTTGTGATACTGGTTCTGTTCCCATGACGGAACGATTTAAACGGTATCTGCTGTCTTGATTATTTTTAGTTTGTTGTGCAAAGTATGCTGTTCTTTCTCACTCTGTTTTATCCCAGTCACTGATTAGCCTAAGTAGGAATCAGGTCGCATAATTCACCTTCCTTGTCCCTATGCCTTGCAGTTATTCCTGCTCTGCAGGAATAAAGATATTTTCTTAATAGTCTTTCTATGAACATAAAATATTGTAGGTGTTGTGTAGGACTTACACAGATGAACAAGAGCTAGCTGTAATACTGAGAGATCATGAACGCTTTTCTGTACATGCTTGCATGTAAGACATGACATATTTTGAACATTGGGGTAAAGGATCCGGCATAGATAAATCAGTGGTGCCAAAATAGACTAATTTTGTAGTGCTGGAACAAGCTAGGTAGCAGTAGTATGAATTCACTCACTTTTCATTTGTGACCTAACTTCAATATTGGAGGAACAGAAGGAGAAAAGGAGGTAAAGTATGTATTTGGCTCTCTTTCTCATTGGTTACTCACAGATAGATGCATGGAGCCACTTTTGTCTTAGTGATGCTGAGCTATCACTAAGATGATAGAAACTTTTGGGCTGTTGAGCCACTGGGATTCAGATTAAAGTATAGGCTCTGCTGATTGCAGTTACATATTCCCTTATCTATGCAGGTACTGTTCAGAAATTGCTCTTGTCTTCACAATCCTTGTTCATTGAATTGTTCTGCTGTGGAGACAGCATGTGTCACACATTAGAACTTGTAATATTTCATGTTATTATGAAGTGCTTTATTTTCTACAGATATATATGCATCACAATAAATAGTTATTACATAGAAAATCCAACGATTATTATTTTAAGGCTGTCTTAATGGTTAACTAGAGGTTTCTCAGTAAAGATTCGCCCACTTGGTTCAGTTGAGCTGACTGCGCTTCATTGTAACTATAGGTACAACTCTTCACTCAGCACCTCAGATCAATCATATGTCAACATTTTTGTTGATTACATTTACATTTTACTTTCAAATTATTAAGGTTAAAAAATATTATTGCCTAAAGGGATCATGTATTGTTTGAACTCACAGAACTAAAACTCTTAGTTTTCTGGGAGATGACATCTACCACCAGCAGTGCTGAGCCTTGTCTCTAGCTGAGGTCACTTTTGCAGACACCATCGATAGAACATACAGGTTTTATGTCAAAGAAGCAGTTACAGCTTGTCCTAGTCTATAGTGAGGTCTGGATGAAAGAAACAACCACGTTTTACATTACTAACTGCTTTTTACAGAAGGACCTCCGTTCTTACCAGAGTCATTTGATCGAATACTTCTTGATGCTCCATGTAGTGGGATGGGACAGAGACCGAACATGGCTTATTCCTCGACTTTAAAGGAACTGACCTCTTATCAGCCACTACAACGCAAACTTTTCACTGTGGTATGTATTCATCATTGAGCAGATAAGCAAAATTGAACATAACTGCTTTTGCAGCATAAAACTTACTTCATAATGAAAAATTGTGCCTCATTTTCCCTACATTTCAGCAGTTAAGTAAAGAAGAGAGTGTTAGGATTTAGTTAACCTTGCAGCTCCACCGTATCTGTTGCTAAGTGAAATAGATTCACTGGAGCATGGGAAAGGTATATGTAAGCCACAGTAAATAAAAAGCTTCATATGTGGTTTTTTTTAATTCCTTCAGTTTCATCAATTTTAGTTTAACCTGCTCCATTGCAATTATTATGAAGTCTTTTTTCTGCAGCAGCACAGACTCTTGTAAGTTCGCTGCACAGAACTCCCATGCAGTGGTGCTGTGAGGTTCCGTATGGGGTATGAGATGGAGTACAAAGCCAGAAGGCCATATTAAAACTTTTCATGCTAGTATGAGTGTTCTTGGGCTGATGCTGAAAGATCTGAATTATATGTATTCAAAGTGAACCACAGCTTGAAAAGCAGCATAGCTATAGCTTCCATGCCAAATATGTGGGAACAGCTGACATCTAATATCCCTGATAAAAATATTGTGTATCCATGGTTGGCAGCCTGTGATGAAAACAGAACTAATCTGTCTGGGATACGCAGAGCTGTACAAATAACAAATCTTACAAGGTGAATCATCTCAATGGCATTAATAAACTGCATGAGCTATAATGCTGATTTGGAAAAAATAACCTTTCCAATTCATGGGATCCTTTAGTGTATTTCTTGAGAAGAACTAGTATCCTAATGCCTATCTTAGAAAGATTTGAGTTTAATTAAGTGCTAAGTTTTAATATTATAGCTTAATTGTTTCTTGGTTAATGTTATTTAATATGCAAATTTTTGCATTTGAAAATAACTGAGCTATTGTTTATTTCTCCCTGCAGGCAGTGAAATTGCTGAAACCAGGAGGTGTTTTAGTATACAGTACATGTACGATTACTCTCTCTGAAAATGAGGAGCAAGTTGCTTGGGCCCTGAAAACTTTTCAATGCCTCCAGCTTCAGCCACAGGTAATAGTGTTTTCAGGGTACTTCATTCCCTCCAGTGAGCTTGTTTTGGCACTGTAAGGTTGCTATATTTACTATCAATAAATTTCTTTTTCACTGCAGAGAATTTATCTGCTGTGTATAGAAATAACAGAAGGATTTCTGAGGCTCTTAAATCTATTCGCGTGCTTAATTGAGTTTCATTTAGGGAATGTTAAGTAGTTTCCCACTATGTACTGTAGTTGTTTTAATTTGCATGACAGTCATTTAAAACACAGGGACAAAAGATAGTTCAGACAGGTTAAAATTTCTCTTGCAATTCTTCTTTAGTGTATATATTTTTTTTTTTGTACAGTAACAGGAGAGGTGAAAAAAATTTTATTAATGCTACTGAAGTAGTGAAGACTTGCATAAAGCATGGGAGATAGATAGAAAGAATCTTATATTTTGAGGAAGGAGGATTTTATATGTATGGGAGTTATTTTTGCATTATTTAAAGGAATGAGGGAGTAAATTTATTTCAAGCGCAGTATCCCAAGCATGTACCTTGTCTTTTTTTGGAGTCAGTGTCTACAATTAGGATGTCTCGAGGAGGTAATATACAGGAAGATACTAGAATTTTTTATCTATACTGCATGCATTTCAAAAGTATGTTACTTTTATTAGTACCTTGAGAGAGTTGATCATCAGACCATATGCATCTCTCTCCCTCTTTGTTGATGTGATGGGTTGGGTAGGTTAGTTGTTTATTATCATGACTTTGAGGAGAAGTCTAACTCTGATTACCTCTTTAGCTTACTGATACATTCTGTGATGACTTGTATCTGTCTTAAGAAGTTTAGATGTATCTTTAAACTGAAATTAAAAAAAAATGCAGTAGGTGTACAATGAAAAATTCTATGAATGCTGGTAAAGATTTAACAGAACTGAAGCTTTTTTAAAAAGATGTGTATGTCAGGGTTCTTCTGTCTGCTTTCTCCCCATCCATTTACTAGGATTTTTTCAGTTTCAACTGTGATTATAAATTTTATCCAACAGCATAAAAATGATCCTTGATAGAATGAAAAAGTGAAACACAAGCCCTATTAACTCAAATGCAAGATTAATTCTGGTTTAATAGACTTTCTCTCACCAGTACTCTCAGTCTTTAATAAAGCACTAGTTTTCACAGACAAATGCCGTATCTGTAAAAATTAAGCTTTTGCGTATAGTATATTTTAAATGAGATGACACTGAATTGTTTATCCACAGCTAGTTTATAGTATCTTACAACCAGTTCCCCAGTAGTGTAGAGTAAGTTGATCTTTTTCAATGACCAGGAAACGGGAGTCTAGGGTTGACTTACCTCATGCTCCTTTATATATTTCCCATGTTCTTTAAATCTCTCAATGGACACCTCCTTTATCTCCAGTCCACTGCCTCCCACTTTCTCACTTTGGCAACAGATGCTAGAATCATGCTGGGAAAGGAAAAAACAGGAGATGGAGCCATAGGTGTAGATCTTGTAGCTGGAGGTTACTGCATGGCAGCTGATCCTTTGTCTGTGCAGACTTACTTCCTCTTAGGGATTTACACACAGGAGATACTGTATATCAACTTAAATGCAGTAACTTACTGGAAAGAAAAAGGAAAAGGTAGAGGAAAAACATTCATCTTTGCGCATGTCACTTGACCCTGTGTCATACAGTTTTCCCTTGACTTTTACCTTTCCACCCTTCTTTTATGTTATTTTATGACACTACCCCGTCTCCCTTTGTATATTATTATTTCTAAATTTGCAATGGACATGTCTTTTTGTCTCTTACCTGGAAAGCACTGAAATCCTGGTGAGACAAAGGAAAAGCAGAATCAGGCTGCAGCCTCTTGGCTGCTCAGCCTTACAGCGCACAGTATGTGGTTAAGCAACTAACTTGCATCGCATGCTGACTGGGTGAGCTCATGTGTTAGCGAAGTGTGATGGCTCAGAAAAATGCTCTGCTTTAGGCTGCATTATAGAATCGTAGAATAGTTTCAGTTAGACTACACTAGACCAGATTTACAATGAGATCTATTTTTGATATTGCAATGCCAGCTTTTGTACATCTTGTTCTGTCTCCTTACTGAGTGCATTGGAAGCTCGTTATCCAGCTATTAGATTTTTCCAGGAATCAGCGTATTAAATAAAAAGCAGTCAAGGCTACTCACAAGAAATGCTGTGAAAAGGACTGTGACTTTAAGCCCTTCTCTCTAAGATTTTGCTGCCAAATGTCATCTCCCGAATTCAGATGCCTAAGCTGTTCCTTTTGTTCCTTCTCTGCCTCATATACATACATGTTAGGGGCAGCAATGGTATTCCCATTTACCCATTAGTTTAATTATTAGACACAGAAAGTCTGAAGCTCAGATTTTTCTGCTGTGTCATCTTCCAAAATGCCTCTCCAGGCAGTAAAGTATTCTGGACTGGGGCTTTCTGTCTCTCCAGTTGAAGAATCCAGGTATTTATACTACTGTATAGTGTATTAGTAACTGGCTAAGGAATCACTGTTTTTGACTTCACCCATAGCTATTAGTCAGCACAGAGAAGTGCTGAATCATTTAAAAGTGAAAACATAAAACCTTTAGAACTTTTATTGTCTGGTGATAATAGCTTTCTTGTGATGTTTCAGTCGAGTAATGAATTGATTTAGACCTGTGTGTCTGTCCTCAGTAAGTGCTCTAAACTACTGGGCTAAAGTGGATTAGGAGCACCACCACCTCCTCAAGGTACTTTGGCCCTTGTATACGTGCTTATGTACACCCTGGCCAGAGGAAGGCAAGAAAGGAAGAGCCACGTTACTTCTAAGTCCCCCTTGGTGTGAATGACATAAACTTAGCTTGTCTGCACTAGGAGTAAGGCAGTTCTGCATAGATTCAGTGGACTCATATGGAATAACAGGAACTTTACTGATGCAATAATTTGCTTTTCTTTGTTACTTAAAAAGGAACCTCATATTGGAGGAGAAGGCATGAGAGGAGCCGGACTGTCGCTTGATCAGTTGAAGCTGCTGCAGAGATTTGATCCATCTGCTGTGACATTGCAAGGAATGGATATTAATTCATTGCAAGATTCCAGGGAAGATGACCTGATTTCACTGGCAAATAAGGACTGTATAGGATTTTTTATTGCTAAATTTATTAAATCAAACAGTAAATAAGCATTTAAGAATGCAACCTGAAAAAATACCTCTGTGAGTGTAAGAACAGTTCAGACATGAAGTGTGTTTCTTGCTGCTGCAGTGTTGCCAAGCCAACGGGCTGACGGCAGAGTTGCTATGGCAGCAGTAAAATCTGCCAGCTGTTCTGCTGGGAAAGAGCCACAGGTTGCAGAAAGAAAGTCATGGCTGGGGGAAGGGTACTACCATTTTTAAGTCTCCATTTGCTTTTGTATTTAGAGCAGGTCAGTGCATGAATTACAAGTATGTTCACTCCTACTGCTGTCTGCTCTGTCTTTCCTCACGTGAGTCACTTACCTAGTGCAGCAAGCAGAGGAACAGTTTCTCTGGGAGGGCAAGTAAGCTACTTTATGAAATGCAAACATAAATAAAATGGATGGGAACTATTTTTGTGAATTTCATAAAAAACCTTCTATAGAGGTTTACTAATAGTCAATGCTTCATTAAATAGTGCTTCATGAAACACTAGCATTTTACAAAGAACTGGTTTATAAATTGATACTTAGAACCTCATTTCTCTTTTATTTTAATACAAGCAAGATTCTCTGTACACATAGTATATACACAAAATACGATTAGGCTTTGTAGCATGTCTTTTATAGCAGCATGAATATATTAAACCATCTCACTCTGGGAATGTAAATAAATATTGTTTCAACATCAAACTTCCCATGCATAAACTGTATTGGTTCTGAAGTAGCCTATTGGACTGGCTGACAAGTGACAAGTTTAAAATCAAACATTTGCAACAGAAGGGGCTACAGTTGTGATTAATATATCAGAAGACAGAAAACAATGCATAATACCATCTGAAATGTTGCAAATCACCTTTCAAACAACTAAAGAATATTAACTCTTTATTGGTTAGAAAGCATCACCAGCTAAAATCATAAGAAAATTGAAACTGGGGAAGCATGCTAAGGAGAACTGACTTAATACACTGCTCAAAGTTTTAATAATCTAAAATTTTAAAATGTGTTAGATGCATTTGAAAATTCTGCTTCGTTCCAGAGATGTTCTCCGTTTGAACAGTATTCTCTTTTCTCAGTATGCCTGGAACTGACAATAACACTGAAATTAGAGGGAAAAGGTAAGTACAATTCAAAAACGTAAACTGACATCTGCGTGTGTTTGGTTTTTCCTCTCACTCATCAATTTCCAGTTCTTTAATAATTTGTCATTATACTGTCAGAAGTGCTTTTCAATTGCTTGCAATCAAAACAATTTATACAATTCTGTTTCTCAGTAGTCTGGTTGTTTACTTGTATTTGCTATAAATGTTTTGATACCATATGTTTTCTACTGGTCTTAAATAAAACAAATGTCCCTTCTTTGTTTGGCCAAGGTTGACTAAGTATGTCTTCTGCAAGGCCTATCCTAGCACAACAGGATGGAATTCTTGTCTACTAGTCGTCTACTTTTGTTGGTCATTCCTTGCCCTTAACCCCATGTCTATTTAAAGCCATTTTGTTTCATCAGTAGTAGGTGAGAGATCCTATTTAGAATCATGAAAGCTCATACTACAAATTACAGTCTTTTTAGTCTAAATACGGCTAAAGTAATTACTTGGTAACAAAATGGATTAGTCTTTTATTGTAAGTATGTGTTAAAATCTTTAACTCAGTGCTAGTAAAAAAGCATTTTCTTTTTGCAGAATATATAAATTCTGTAAACATCAATCAGCACACAGACTATATACTGAAATTTGCATATGCATCTAAAGTAAGGAACTTTGCCTCCAGTTTCAGTAGCAGGATTTGTGTAATGCTGAATTTGAAAGAATTAAGATTGCTGAATTTTTAGTGGAAGATTTGTTGAGACTTTCCCAGATTTCTTTAGTTTTGAATGATAAAACAGATTTTTCAAGAAGGTGATCTTACTTGAAATTTCTCAGGGGGAGGGGGAAAGAAAAAGCAACTGATTTGTACTTGATTCCAGTGTAACTGCAGACCAGACTTCACCTGAAAAAAATTACTGATATCTGAATTTTAACTACTAGAGTTGTTTCTACAAAAGTCGACTGCTAGACTTAAAAGAACACTTAGCATATTAAAGGGACAAGCCTCAGCTGTTTCCCTAGGCCCCTCTCTCTGTTGGTAACTGGGGCTGTGGGGGGGAGCCAGGGTGGGAGACTTCTCCATTAGGCATTTCAGAGCAGAAACTCAGTTAAGATGCTCCAAATCATCCCTTAAAGGAGCCAGCATCCCTCCTTTGACTACAGGCTTCGTTAAGTTAGATGACTACAGTGGGATGGATGCCCTTTTTTCCTTTTCTTTTCCAATCTTACTGTGACTTGAACTAGAAGTGCAGGAATACTTTTTCATTGTCACAATTTTGATGTGTAGTGTATATATATATATTTAATACATAATAGGATTACTTTCCTGATGAGAATGCTTTACACACCGAATCATTATGCTTCAGTGTTTAGTGCTGAAGCACAATTGAATATATATAAATATATATAATATGAGATATTTATATATTAAATTAAAAAAGTTATTGTCATTGTAATGAAAGATTAACCCTAGAAAACTGATTAGGCATGCAATCAGATCCTGTCTTTAAGAAAGTCTGAAAAGTAGTTTTCTCTATTTATAGAAATAGAGATTAGTAGTAGTGCCAAATCTAAATATTTATCTTGGTCAATATAAAGATATTAAAACAGGCAGCCTAGTGTAGTATGAAATTATTATACAACTTTTTCCTGTTTCAGTGTCATGGAGTCCATCAGTTTTTAGATCAGAGGATTTCATATGCTTTTTAAGGAAAATGGAATATTTTAGTAAGAAATAGGCTGGTGATGGTGATCAACAAGAAATTACTTTGGAGTGGGTAGTTTAAAATATAAAGAACCTTCTTTTTATATTTAATTGTTCATGACTGAATATAAATGAGTAAATCCAGTTTTGTACTGCTAGAATACATTGCAGAATAGGTAAGCATGACAGATAAAAGTGGTAAGAATAAAGTAAGAAAAGAGAACATGGATGAGTTAGAAGAACCAGCTTAATCTCTGTTATATCTGATATAAATCTTTTTTGGGGCTGTGTAGGAACACATCTCTAAGGTGGTAAGTTATAAAAAGAAACTGTCTCTGAAACTACTGTAAGCTCATATGTAACAGTTTGTTATATAAAAGTGGGGAAAAAAATTATAGAAAAATTGCCAAGCAATATATTTGATTGAATGGCATTTGATTAAAAACATGAACAATAAAATGGCATCCACGTATTTTACAGGTGATAGAACTAAATTTTTGTTGAAAGATCTGCAATAAAGTAATAAATATAAGTAAATGTACACCAGAAATGTTATATTACACTCTGCAAAATAATTTCTCTGTGCTTCCTCTAGACTATGTAATAAAGTTTTTTTGCAATGTGCTTTACTGTCATGGACAGAACAGAATTAAAGCCAAAAGCATTTGGGAAATAGCTTTCAGCTTGGTGTGTTAAAGCAATCAGAGGTCAAATGTAACCACAAACCAAAATAAATCTTGAAGAGCCTTTAGTAACTAACATAGGAGGAGGTTTATATTAACCTTTTTCTTTGGACAGACACTGATTAAGCGCAATCAGACCACCACTGCATCCCAGCTAAGGGAATGACGGCTGACCACATTAACACCCCTGCAGGTGTCACGGAACGTGAATATGACTTAGCAAACCAATAGAGCTTAAAAATTATAATCACTAACAAGTTCGTAAAAGACAGTAAGTATTAAGGGGCAGGGTATTAGACCTGGGCAGGAACTGCATGTATAGGATGAGTAACCAGATATGCAGGGAGAAGCGAAAATAGGGTTCTACTTTTATTCAGGGTTTGATGAGTGGAATTTAACTTTCTTATGCTCCAATTATAATAAGGGCTATAGGTTAAACTCCTTTAAGAGTTTACATATTTTTGTGAAAATAGGTACTTCTCTCAAACTCATTATGGCTTTAAAACTGGTCTTCATTAATTAGGGCCAAATCCTTAGGAGAAACTATCTATTTAATTTTACACCTCGAGAAGCAAAAATTGTGGAACTCTTCTGAAATTCTGAACTCCTACTGCCAAACAGAGAATATGAACTCATGAGTACTCTAGAATTTTTAAATTCCTAGGCAGTAATTTATGGATCGATTTAGAAATAGTTTCTTTCAGCTCTTAACTCCTAGTGATGCTGCCTTTGTGTGCAAACCTGTTTGCTCATTCGTCCCCACTGTCTCCTGTCCCTTAACAGGTCTGGAGAATGTTACTCTCGCCTCCTTCCAGATCCTCCTTGAGAATTCTTTCTTCCATGATGTCTGTGTGACACTAAACAGCTGATACAAGGATAGACTTGGGCTGCTGAACAGCACCAATGTGTATTCATTTGAAAAGACATACAAAAATAAGGTTAACATCTAACATATATACACATAAATGTTAAAATGCATCCTATTCTTTCCATATACTGAAATTCTTTACAAAAATATAGAGTGAGAGCTGGCAAGACCTATGTATTGCTGAACTATTTTATCTTCCTCCCTTTCCTTCCCTCTCACTAGTTTTCTTGTGTTTTTAGCTTATCTGAATAGAACTTTTGCAGGTTGTTTTGTACCACACATACATAAGACGACTCTGGAGCTCACTGGGACCTCTACCATTCCTCAGATTCAAAGCTCCTGAAACCAGATACAGAAATATGAACTCATTAGTATCCTAATGCAAGCAACAATATTAAACTTTCTATTGGCAAAACTTTGCAAAGATATTTCATCACAATAACCTTTGATATGTCCTCCAATTGGAGTATTTTTAAAGCTTCTTATTGAAATAAGTCTTTTAAAGTGCTTTTCAAAGTAGTGCTCAGCAGGCAGGTAGTATTGTGCAATATGTGTAGTACAAGCTCACGTTACAAATGATTTGTCACTCTTAAAATAATAACTGAAGGAAAGTATCTTAGCAAGGCTAATAAAAACCTACTGACTGAGTCTGCCTGAGAAATGCCATGTGTTAGTATGTTAGCAGCACTATACAAAACATGATTCTCTGATTAGTTGGATTGGGACACACCCTTTTTTTTGTGAGAAGATATTTATATTCCATAAATCAATATACAAGCCATAATTATAAACAGTAGGGCTTGGACTATGCTCTTTTTTTCCTCATTTATTTGTCTATACATGGCTACCTACTCCATAGTTTTCATACACTACTCAGTGCTTTGAAATTCTGCCAAATGTTCCTTAAAAAGTACCTTAAGAAAGGTAGAAATGAAACACTCTCTGGAGCAGAAGTTAAAAAAGAACAACAAAAAAAATTCAAGGTATTGAAGCGTAATCCACAGATCACTTCTTGGAGGACATAGCTGTCATGTAACAGTTGTAGGGAGCAACAGCATTCACTGAAGCTGGTAAAATAGCTAAAGCCAGGCTATATAGAGCAAGACAATATAACTTCCCATTTACATGTGATCTGATATGATTCAAAAAACAAAGCCTTTCAATGTCATTTTCCACTGATACCCTGAAAATACTCTCATATCAAAAGCCACTGTTTATATACTCTTACATATCCATTTAGTAATAAAACAGCTCTACTTACCTATGCTTCCTTTGTCTACATAGTTATTTAGTTATGTTTAGAAAAATGCTGAGAATTTTATTTCTAGAAAAATACCTTTTCCTTGTGTTCCCCACAGTTCATGCCTTGACCCAAATACTACCTTTGAATAACCACAGCAGTCAGCAGCACTGACAGCAGATACCTGACAGCAGAATTTCGCACTCTTACATTGTTGTAAAAGATGCATATAAAGCATTAGGGAGTGGGGCAGACAAGGGAGAGGGAGGACAGAGTATGTTTAAGGGAGTTGAGTTAAACTGAATTGCTTGGATGCTGGAACAGGAGATTGGAGAAAACATGCACCTGCCATATATCTTATCCATTTCACTAAAATGATATTAAAAATCAGGCAATGCTGATATTCCCAGAATTAAAATAATAAATAAAAAGAACTTCCAGCTAAAGTAATTATTATCCCACTACAGTCTTTATCTAATGTGCTATTTACAGTGAAATACAAAAAGTATTTCATTCATACAAGTACTACAAAGACTATCTGTGATGCAGAACAGCTTTTACACTAGGCAAGGGTATGGAACCTGTAGTCAAAAATAATAGAGAATTTCCCCCACTTACCAGTGCAACAGGTGTTCAATGCAAAACAAACTGTGTTCACTCCCTTTGATTTCAATGCATTTTCTCTAAGAAGCTTGTAACAAGAGTATTTTGTCACAGTCATTTTTCTAAGCTCTCATCAGCAGCACAACAGTTTAGGTGAAGGGAAAGCAGTGAGCTGGCTGCAAAGTGGGAATGCAGAGGAATTGGCAAGTGTAGAGAAAGTGGAGAAGCTACAAAAATTTATTTTCCAACAAAATAACTCTCCACAAGCTGTGTAAACTTTTCTTACTAAAACAAATACTCTAAAACACAAAGATTTTACATTTCCAGTGAAACACTCACAGTAACATTTGCCTGTTTTTACTCTCCTGAAGTCTTAACAAAGAGCCAGCAGATTTATGCTTTCTCAATTACCTGGGTCGGTAACCTCCCTCATATTCCCTGACTGCAATTTGGATTTTTTAAATTAACAGACAGAATGAAGAAATAGACTTGTTGGGCTTTTGAGTAACCTTTGTTTTCCTCAGTAGATTCTCACACTTCGCTGCCTAACGTGCACATGCACACATACGCCCATCCGCCACCCACCCACTCACGTACACACCTCTGTCATGTGCGCTCTATTATTCTGACAATTGAACAAAAATTAAGCTGTGTCCATTGCGGTTTTGTGACCTGTACAGAGAAGAATAATTTATAGTGGTAAGTTCATTATCTTTACCATAAATTTAAAATGCAAAATTGGATTTGCAAGGGCAGCAAAAGGTATAAGAGTTAGACCCTTTATCTCAAGCACTCATTCTTATTTACAGTAAGTATAAGCTTTCTGCTACAGAAGAAAAAGTATTTAGGTTGAACACTGTTACAGATTTCCTAAATGAGGCTAGTTCCAGTTGCCAGTAATTCAAAAGCAAATCTGCTGACTTGGCATTAGGACTCTAAAACAGTGTGATCAAACTGATATAGTAAGAAGGTGTCTGCAGAAATAACATTTATAAACGGTATATACAGTACACAGTACCAGTACATAGAAAATAGATTTCGACTTTATGATCCCCTGTGTGTAAGGCAAGACTGAATTCTGTCTTCAAATGGAGACCACCAGAGGTACAAGCAACACATAGTGGCTCTTAAATCAATATGCAAATCAAGTGCATACAAATTAAAAATCAGAGCAGACAAAAAGTTTTAGATTTTTTTTATGTGCTGATTCTGGCTTGCTGAATACATGGGAAGTTATTAAACATCAAATGTACCTTTTTTAAAAAACACTAACAACACCTTGATGGCAACAGATATTGTTCAAGTGGCAGCTACCAAAAAACAGCTTGAAAAATGGCATAGTACAACATCAGAAACTCTGCAGTTGTACTACGCTAATTCATATAGCACTAACCGAAAAAATAAGTATATGAACTTCTACTTCGTGCTATTGCTATGCAAGCAACAGCAATACAAACCAGCATACAGAAGGATACCATATGTTCTGCAATGAAGAACCCAAAGATATTTTCAAGGGGCATTGTTACAAGACTTCAAAGAAACACAAGATTGCCGGGGGCAAAAGTTACTGACGGATGTAAACATCCCTGTTCCATTCTCCTGTGTCGTTACGTTTTTTCGATATCACTTCCCCATCCTTGTCACAATATTGGTCCCTCGATTTATGACGGCTACGCTGTTTGTTGCATTCATTGTGGTCCTGCTCGCGGTCCCTCTCCTTTGAGCGATGCCTTGATTCTCTATGTCTGTGATCACTGCTCCCGTGGGACTCGTCTCTATGATTGTGATCCCTGTGAGAATCATAGTGGTCACCGTGCTCATGTGAGTAGTCCTCCTTCGGCTCTACGTAAGCCGAATCTCTGCTGTCTTGTGTTTCTGAGTCAAAAGTTTCTTGCCTAGAAAGGCCTCTAACACCACTGCGATGGTTGTGGTGTTGGCTTGAGGAAGAGCGATGCTGGGATTTCTTGATGGGTTCAACCCGTGCTTCCTCTTCAATTTGTGAACCGCTGTGTTCAGGGACTGAATGGTCATTCCTCTGGTCTCCTTGAGATCCCTGCTATCATAACCAGCAGTAAGTTTACGTACACAATGGACACATTTAAAAACCTTCCCCAATATCAAATTCAACTAGAAAGTATCATGAAACAAATAAAATTTAAGTACACAACAATCCACTTTGAACCTAAACTAGAAAAAAAATTGAGAATTCAACTTTTACTGAAAATTCAGTATTATAATACAAACAATTCTCTTCACTCTCATCAGAATGGAGAATGGCACTTGAGTTATTCTGTGACACTTTCTTGTCTCCTGTGATGTTTCTGACTATTCCAGTTAGTAATAATTGCTCACCACACTCCAGACAAAAAGAGAGCATGCAGAAGCAGGACAAACTGCAGAAAAATTCAAGGATATATCATGCCAGGAGAGGGCAGGTATTAGTTCAGAGTTTTCAGATCCCTTCTTCAAAACAGCCACTTTCTTCAAAAGTGATTTTAAAGGGCTGAGGAGGTGGATTCCAGCAGAGAACCAAAGTACAAAAAGTACAAAACCTTGGCTCTTTTAGAGTAGCTTTTTTTTTTTTTTTTTAAAGAAAAAAATACAATTGAATCTGGTATGAATAAAGTTTGTATTATGATACTAATAGCATCACTGACCTTCTATTTTCCTCAGCAATAATTCAGTTTCTTCATCATAATGAAAAATTAAACTTTGACCTTATAATTTTAAGAGCTGAAGAATACAGATCATTGCCAAAGAAAGCAGAAGGAGAGTGATATTATCACCTAAGGAATTTCCTAACACACCACTACTATTAAAAGACTGAAATAAAAATTACCAGGTAATATCAAACCTACTCTTCACCAGCATAATGCTTTGAAATCACTGCAAAATGAACAAGTGGCATTATTTAACTCATTTGGGGGTTTCATTATATTAACCTGCTTTTATTCCCAAACCACTGCCAAAGATTTTTCAAGCTTAATTGCAAAATTTTAAGAAATACTTTGTTGTGAAATAGAATTATCCTTCTCACATTAGGTGAAGAACATCAAAACAAAATCACCTCTATGGCACAAAATTAAAGTAGGTTTAACAGAGTTATGCAGGCATTTATTTGTGAGACTGTTCTGACTAAACTAAAGTTAGTCTAAAGCTTGTCCTGCTATGTTCAGAGTTGTCTAAAAATAAGGACTGCCTCCAGGGCAGCTCATGGATGTGTCTTCTTTCAGTCATTCTAAGAGCTAGGGGAAGAAGGAAATTTTGTCCTTCAGCGAGATCCTGACAGGTGGGCTTCCTAACAACCAAAAAAGTAAAATGAGAGGAAACTGGACATGAACAAATCTGTAGTTTATCAGAAACTTATAAAAAGCAACATATTTCAAATCAGCAATTTGATAAATTTGGCAAATCTTCATTTTCTTAGACAACATTTTGTTCCGTAAACCTCCCAGCGACTAGCTGGGTTGCTCCATGTGTTCCTAATTTGAAAAAAATGGTATAGATGAGAACAAGGTAACACAAATGGTTTCTTTTTTATTCTTGCTTTTATGATTCTCAGGATGACTCTGATTTGCCAGAAAAGGAATGTAGTAATTGTAACCATGAATAGTTGTGTTCAAGGTGAACAGAAATTACTCAATGGAGGTGAATTATAAATGGAATCAAGTGAAAAGCTCAAGAGTCTAAAGCAATGCCTGCTTTGGATGTGTAAACACATTTTTATTAGTTCACAACCATGACTGTTTTTAAAGGCACATAAACTGCATACACCCTTTAATTCTCATATGGTCAAATGCCATATATGTATGCACCTATATATTTAATTGTGACTAATAAAATCTTCCATTGCTGTCGTTTGAAAAGAAATGCAAAATTTGAACCTCCTTTGAACGGAATGCCACTTTTACAAACTCAGATGCATCTTCTCTGCTATGACGAGTACATGTGGAGAAGCACAATCAATAAATTCAGAATCATTACCTGCAATTTCAGAATAGTGTTAGGACTACTGGGATTTATGGGCAAATTAATTGACAGTAACTTTCACTATATATTACAGGTACACTGAGCAGGTAACATTTGAATCTGGATTAGCATCTGGCTTGTGGTTCATAACCAAATTAGGGCTCTGAATTGGATTAGATTCTGCAGTCCAGGAATTTTATGGCCCAATCTTGTAAGGTTTTTTGCCTAAAATGGAAAAAGTTTGGGATAAGCTGATTTCATTATTCAGATTGCAATTTCAAAGAAGTAGGAGTCCTTGGAAATAAGTTTAAGCAGTGCTGAAAGAGGAGAGAGAGAAGTCTGAGTCCATACAATGTGGCTTGCTCCCTAATTCCATCCAGTGGTCCCTAATTACCCACATCATACGCGTGTGAGGTTGCTCCAGTCTTCTTTTTGGAATTAGCCAACTATTTCCCTACAAGAGGAAACCTGAGAACAGTTGTCAGGACAGTTTTCTCCAAAGCTTTCCATCAGATAGATAGGAGGTGTATGGTCTTCACCGACTCAATTTCAAAGAGTCCCAACAGGCCTCACACCTTCAAGCACTTAGGGCCATGCAATGCACACAGTCAGCACCATGCTATAAAAATACCACTCTGGCAGCCAGCAACACAAACCTCTCGTTATAATGTACACCCGGGACTGAAAAACCACAAAAACCAATTATGTCTCATGGCAAAGGGGTGCTGCATTGGACCCAGGGGAGAATGACTCAAATGTTTTGCAAGTGCGGATGTGGGCCCTGCAGGCCAAATGGCTGGTGGCATGGTTTTTCTCTGCAGAGCAGTCCACAAAAGTGGCACAGACATAGACTTTAAATTCTCCAAATAGAGAGTCTTAACACTGTAGAGAGAATGGATTTAGCCACCGGGATTAGAAAACAAACCCACTCTATTCCAAGACAGTGACAGGCTCAGGTTTGAGATGTCAACTGCAAATGTATCACAGGAAAATGGGACAAAAGGAACGTAGAAGTTCTATGTTCCAGAAGGGACCCCGGTTGCTTTGCACTTTCAGATTAGTAGACCTACAAACAAACTGTGAAACTGCAAATACATTCTAATTTTTAGTCCTTAAAATAAAAATATGTTAATTTGTAAGGAGATAGCACAACATTCAGAAGAGTGTTATTACAACTCCGTATAGTTCTTCCAGAGATGTGGTTAATAAAATGAGTAAGTGAACTATAAATCCACACCCAAAAGGCACAAAAAAACCCAAACTTGAGCAAAATAATAAACATGTCTACAAAGCAAAGAAAGTTTATCTAGCAAGTCTGCACACAACAATACTGAATTTCATACTCAGAAATTCTTCCAGCTCAGAATTTTTTTCAGGGTATTTCAGCTCTGAGGATAGAAAAAAAGGCAGAAATGAGCTTTTTTTCCTGCAACTCTTTTGAAAGCAAGAGAAGGAGATACCCTGCAAGGTGGCTGAAGCAATTTTTCTTGTTAAAGAACAAACCTGTCAAGTCTGTGGTCTTCTAATGGGAAATGAACTCTTTGAAACAAACAAAAATGTTTTGCAAGACCATAAAAACATAAAGTAATTTTTCTGGCATTTTAATTTGTGTCCAAATACATTTTTTTCTTTGATTATCTAGAAAGAGGCATTTTTCTTAGCCAAAGTTATGAACTCTAACTGACATAGATGTGTAACTTATGGGCTTATATGGAACTTAGGCGTAAATATAGAGGTAGCAAGCCATTATTTGAGCTGGGCCAGATGTATTTTAAACCCCACTGTGATTTTGTCGGCCTCAAGGTGCCACTCAATATTTATAATGAAGTAGCATCTTTAAAGATCTCATTTCATGCCATGCAGGATCTCCTTATGCTGAAAATCTTAACACAATTATACACAGCAAAAATTGAAGGGGAAAGGGAGGACACAATATGCCCAAAGTCAAGAGGCAGGACAGTGTGGAGGTGGGAATAAAGCCTGTTTTTCCCAGCTCGCTAGACAGTAGCCTCACTGTTCACAATTTGCTGCCTCTCTAGGTCTTTCTGTACAATGTGCAGTGGGATTCAGGTTTTACGTAAGAGTTTGGCTTGAAGCAAATACGTACTTTTCACAGCAATGGCCAATGAATAAAAGAACAAATGAAACAATGGAAGGGCCACTTTGACCTTGAAACTTCACTAACATAGTCAGTAATTTTCAACTTCTACAACTCTATAGCCTGTGGGAGGATAGGAACAGATTCCCTCCAACATTTGTGGATCTGCTCTGTACATAACCCAGTTGACAAATGCAGGGCCTCGGGGGCTGGGATTTGCCTATTAGCAATAGTGTGCCCATCAGTCAAGAGAGTTACCAGAGGCTGTAACGTGCATAGTATTAGCCCAGTTTTATTCCTCTGATTGGATTACATATGGCCAGCTATAAAAATGCTTGTGGCTGGTACACATACTGCTGGCACAGTGGTGTCCCGGGCACAATGAAATCTTAAGTATTCCACTTCACATCACCATATGTTTTCAGTCAGGCTAGCTTAGTCCTTGGAATCAAAACCAGCCCCGTAGTCAATACGCAAACACATGCTACTGTGAATACAATAGCAGTAACAATTATGTGCCTGTATTTGCCTTTTATACTGAAAATGGTTGAAAGTCTACTGAAAGAGCTCTTACTCTATCAACAACAGTAAGACATATTCAGCATATTCTAATATCAGACCACCACTGTGCTTTGGAAGAGGAAGAAGTTGATAGAAAAAAAAAAGAAGAAATGGCATAAAAATTGTACCTGTAAATTAATATTTGAACCTGGGCTAATAGGAAGAGTGGCTGTTGCAAGTGTGCGAGTGAGAAGCTGGTTAGGAGGATTGCTGCTAGGTGGATGTGTGGCCTTCCAGTAGGCTTCCAGATAGTCAGCAAGGTGCTCACAAGCATCTTCAAGCTGGTTCTCATCAAGAATTACATCGAACATTTCCTGATAAAAAAAAGGTTTTAGTGAGAACAACCACCAACTAAAGGGAGATCAGCTAGAGACATTGACAATCACACTTTCCACTCATCAAAAATGAACCACATTTCTAATACTTGTGTTAAGATATTTCACCATTTGGGTTTTTTAATGCAATTGATACAAAACCAGCAATCATACCTAGCACTAATGTTTCACTTGCTAAAGCAAGTCCTCATGACTTCCACTTAGTAATATGCAAACAGCTAAAATAGATAGGAAGAGGCAGCTTGAACAACCTTAAAAATCCAGAAAGAATGGTTAAATATTGAAGTTTTTAGCTATTGGAACAAAATGGAACAGCAAGACAAGAGATTCACTCCCCATATCTAGAATAAGAGAAAACTAAGACAAACTAAGACCATTAATTAGTAACAGTAAGAAACACAAGTAATACAGATCATCCAGTTTCCAAGTGTTGTACAAATAATAGGTAAGAGATTAGTCACACCATCTACTTTTAGACATCTAAAATTAGGAGGCAAGTTTCTTCTGTTCTCCTGTGGGCAGCTTTGAGAGCCTATGCTGGTCTCTAGGATTCTTCATTGACTTCCTTGGGACATGAGGAGACCAGTCTCTTAACTGAGATGCTTGAACTTAAATGATGAAAACAGCCCCCACACTCAACTCCGTAACTTTAGCAAATTCCCGTATCTGCAACTGAACTGAATCTTTGTCTTCTGCTCTCTTACCCATACTATTGACAGTTGAGTACGCCATGTTTAAAACACAGCTGGGGCCTCATCATCTGTGCTTTATAGGTGGAAGTTGAAAGAATTTGCTTCAGTGCACATCAACAGAAGAACTGCAGAGCTCTCACTCACACAGTACCCCAAACTTTTTTGCCAAAACTGTGACTAAAATGCTAGCAGTGATGGGCTGTGGTGACATACGCCCAAGGGGAGCTACCCACACCACCGGCCTAACCTTAAACTGCCAGAGATAAAGCACAGTCTCTAAGAGGGTTCATTTTTAGACCAATAACCTGGAAGAATTATCAAGTAAAACAAATGCTCAGCTTGTCTGAGTGATGAATGTGCTCAGCACACATCCTAATAACTGCTTGTGACTAGGACTGTTCTTCCCTGCACCCTTGTGCAGAGCCCAGAGACCTCGGGAGGCATTCTGCAAAAAAAAGCAATAGTGAAATACGGCCAGAAGAGGGCAAACATTCCCAGAAATTACATAATTAAACTCGTGCTTGAAAAGAAAGGGACCTTTCAAAGATGAGACATAAATTAACAGTAACTCACAGGAGGACACTGTGCCAGTTTATCAGCTGCCACCATCTGAACATTAAGGTGTTTGGCCTGAGATTTCCCTCGAGATTTTATTAACCTCTGTAAAACCTGTGAAAAATAATACATTAATAAAAGTGAGCAGGTTCAGACTTAACATACACATATAACCACTTAAAATGTTTACATTTTTAACTTTCCACTTAGGCAGATCAAATTCTTCATTTGCTGGCTTCAGGAACATTTCCCGTGCTGTTTACATCCAGAACAAGCTAATTTTCATTTACTTCCCAACATCTCCTTTCCTGTTACAAGCACTAAAAAGTTCCCCTCCTATTTGCCTCTGCTGCTTCTGATTTTGTTTGTTTCTAAGCTGAAATTCTTTAATTGCTCTCCTGAGTTCTCTTCCCATAATTTATTCTTCTCTTTCAAATGCCTCTTCACAAGGTCTGTGCAGGTTTTTTCACAGAATGAAAGAGCACATTACCAAGAGATGTTAAAGGATGTTAAAGTTTACCAATCAGTCTGGTATTTATTATGTGAAAATTTTTCTCTCATTTCTGTATTATTTTGATTTAACAAACTGTTAGCATTACTTACATGATTGATACTAAAGTCACAATCCCAACTCAAAAAAAAAACCAAACATTGGAGCTACAGGATCTTTTCCAAAATGGGTTCTGGTAACATGAGAGCGAAGATGCTTTTTTGATCAATAATATTTCACCATCCAAAGGGAAGCAATAAGAATATATAGGTTTGAAATTTAATGAGGACATGTACTTACCTACATTTAAGACCAAAAAAAAAAAGTGGAAAAAAAACCCCAAACAACAAAGAGACTGAAACAGCATGAATATCAGTAAAATATTTACCTTAGGAGAAGAAATCTTTACGTATACTATAATAGGAGCCAGAGAAGTTTTGCTTAGTTGAGCTGGGTGGTTGATGGTATCAGCATCAAGCACTACCAACTGCAGTGTTCTTGCTAATTCAAAAATCCGTTCAATTTCACTTTGAACTTCAGCTGCAGATAAGTAGAAAATTAGAGTTATGATAACATTACAAGGCGATTAGTTTTAAGAAATATAAAAATGGGGTAGATTGGTGTGTTGCTCTTCCTCAGGCTGGCAGGATTTGTTAGCTGTGCATGTCCCTGGCATGCTAGGGAGACAAATATAACGTTAACGAGAGCATTTTGCCCCTGGTTTGTTGTCCTTGCAGGCAGTGCTGCCCACCTCTCTTACCTCCACCGCTTCCTGCAAGCCCAGCCTGGAGACATACTTTCTTACAAGACCCCAGCTCAGATACGTAAGAAAAAAAAAGATGTAAGAATGCCTGCTGCATCACATGGTAATCTTACTGTGTCATTAATTTCCTACCTGTAAATAATTTCAGCTTTAATCTTACGTAGTAACCAATTTGCTCAAACTGGAGTGCCTGAGATAGGCATTAAGATGTACCGCTGTGTCTGTATTAGCAGAAGCTCCTGGTTTTCCACTTATTTCAACTTATCAAACCTCCGGAAAACAGTTTCCTTCATATACTGGCCTCAAACTTGATTACTATGTGTAAAGCACTTAAAAAAAAAAGAATTCAATAATCCAAATAATGCTATGATATCCTCCTCACAACCCCAGGAGTTCTGGAAAGGTAATTTTCCCAGAAAAAATAATCTTGTCCTCTGGTACTCATGCTCCCAGCTGCTCAGCACTCTGCCTGATCGGCAGCAGTTTCCAGGACAAACCTCTCTAAGCCAGATGGACTGAGTCCGTTTTTACAAATGAGGTAGAAACTGTCTCCATTCCCAAATGAAACAAACCTAAATCTTGTAATAGCAAAATCATCCTTGAAATGGAATCATATTTTCCTGCTCCAATCTTGCTATAGGCTGACTTCACAGAGAAATTCCAGAAGTTGGATGATTTGTGCAAGTCTATAAAGTTACAGAGCCAGACAAGATAGTAATTCATATAGATTTCTCTTTAAAGGTTGTGACATTCCATGAACCAAAATCAGATTAGATATCTAGCCTGTTCAAAGTAAATATTAGAAGATAACCAACAGAAACTTAAATGTCAAAAAGAGGTACCAAAAATGTATTTATCAGAGAGTTTCTTAAAATTATACTATCAGCATTTTACCTCTTATGCTGGCACAAGCATTACGTTTGCTTGAAAACACAGGCTACCTGATCTGGGTAAGACTTGTCTACAGCAAATGGTCTCTTTCAAGAGGTGTGAAGAGATTGATTTTTGTTCTCTTAGAATAGCAACTGAATAAATTAGGTAGCATGATAAGGCTGCAAAATTTCCAAGAGAGGGCAATACATCCCAGCTAGTCTCCATTTAGCTCAAAGTCTTTCAGTTCCAAATCAATAGGTGACTAATAGAATAATTTTACAAATGAAGTACGATCTTAAATGGCTATCAGAAAATCTATATACGATGCTCGCTATTGGAGAAGGCTGACATTGTTTTGGAGTATTAGAAATCATCTCCATCTGTTTGTAGTTATCTCCAATTTTGGCTGAGTACCTGCCAATCAGTCTTTTACAGCAGAGAACACTGCGAGATGTGCACAGCGTGCTGGTACAGAAAGCATCGGTGTGTGCTTTCCTGCCTGCTGATAGAAGCACTGCGGCCCAGCTGCTGTCTGAATTAGGACCACATTTCTGAAGACAGAACTTCTGACGGTTCTTGGCGCATTCACGATTGTATTTGGTGCAACTTCGTTACATATTGTTGGAATGACTGAATACCATTGTCTCAGTGATTTAGCAGAAGACAGTCAATAGTCTATCCCTAATTTAAGTCCAAATGACATCTAGAACAAACATATCAGAGATAATTTATCATACTGTTCTGATGATGAGTTTGGATTGCTTTCCTGCAATTTCAAACCAGGCTCAACACTTCAGTCAGTTTAACAATATCAGTTAATGCATTATTTTAAGACCATTCCAGACTGCTAAAAACCCTTGTTCAAGATAGTATGTAACCAGCAAAATCTGTCTTTTTGCTAGTGTATCATAATTTTGACTGGGGAAGTGATATTTGCCACACTGCTGGAAGCACTTTTCTGCCAGTATAGAATACATCTCTGTGAACCAGATTTCCTGCTATAGTTTTTGAAAAAACCCTTTGCCGGGGCAGAGTATACCTCAGACTATCTTCTACCGACAAACACACCCAGGGCAATAGTTGCAGGTAACTGTGGTCTTATGAACCAATAGCTTCCACCTCAGTCTAAAGATGGAGAGATAGCTTTTCCATCAATTAAAAGTGTTTCAGTATTTATTTGTCTTAACTTGGGTATAGGAGAAAAATTAAAGGAACTATATGCATAGCTGATGAACTATGTTGTGTGTCTACCTCTCCAGTCAAGAAAAGATGGGAAAAAAAGCCACAGAGATTGCTGAAGAGGTCCTGATCTCCTGTCCCTTAGAGTACTTCTTCATCTTCTGGAAAAGCCTGCACTTTGCTTGAAATCTTCCTTGCATTTTAACTTTTTACTACATGTAAGATTGTTGCAATTACTTAAATAATAGTAGCTTCTCTTATTAGTTGACAAAGGCTTTATCTACTGCTGCAGCTTTGGTTTTCATCTTTATTTAGCAACATTCCTCAAAAAACAAATTCTAAACCTGTAAAGATTCTTCCCCCCCCAAGACACTCAACACAAATTTTCTCTGAGACTTTTGACCAAAGTAAGCAAAGAACCCTAAATGTCATGTGAGGACCTAAAAGTCACTGGTACATAATATTGGGAGCTGAGAACAATGACAGTGTGGTATCTTCAAAGCAGCACAGTAATATCTTAGCAATCTTCCTGCCGCCATTAATATAATCTATTTATAATAATGTCCCTTCTGATGTACTGGAGAGGCATAACAGTAAGGCTGCAACAGTTAACTCCAATAAATTGTATCTGCCAATCATAATAAGAAGCATAAACATAATTAGATCTACTGTGACAATCATCATGAAATGCTGGCAGTTCAGCTACAACACTCAAAACCAAAAATAAGCTATCAGATTTTAAAGTGACCCTTATAATCTATTTGATATGGCCTCCTTGATAATCAGAAAGGGAACATATTTTAAATGACAAGAGCACTCAACTATTTATTCCATACAATAGAGGGTCAACTCTAAGAAACAAGAAATACACATCTCCTAGCTAACTTTAAATATTCCATATTTAAACTTACTCCCATATATTAATTCCAAATATACTTACTGTACCCTAAAATGAATACAAATTCAGCGCAAGCAGAGCACAAGTAAATGTCTGCATTATGGGGCAGACAAATATTCTTTACACCAGTTGGATCAGAAGTGAATTTCAAGCAAAAATTTTTAACAGTGCATTACAATAATCTCACCTAAAGTAAAGGCAAAGGCACAGCAACACTGCATTCCATCTATGTCAGTTCATAATAACAAGGTGAAG
The DNA here is from genome assembly GCA_009806455.1 of Tetrax tetrax. Lineage (NCBI taxonomy): Eukaryota > Metazoa > Chordata > Aves > Otidiformes > Otididae > Tetrax > Tetrax tetrax. The sequence goes on from WHYT01015812.1 coordinate 327,422, forward strand.
CATGCTGGAATTTAGGGTCACTTATACAATGCCATGGTAAAATAACATTGTCTACTCTACACAGTTGGAGGAACACAACTCTCCTTCAGACTTGGGCAGAAAGCATCCCTAGCAGCCAGGAGTCACTGGGACACCCAACCTGACAGAGCAGCGCCCACATCAGCACTGTGTTTTAGGAAGACCCCGATGAGATGGCAGTTTGGAGATGGGGATGTGATGCAAAATGGCTATGCTTCTGGCCTGCAAAGGCCAACTTAGAAACCACAAAATATTGCTTATACGCAGCAAGGAAGTTTTGATATTCAGCAGGAACAGTGAAGTTCACATACTGTCAACTGAATACAGTATGACTTCAATACCCTATTCAATTTGACCTTGTTTACTTCTCTTAGGTATTGGTGGCATCATTTTGTTCACAGACACAAATTTGTAAATTATTACTTGGACTGCAACACCCACAGAAACAAAGTGTTCTCTTTTTCTAAACAGAGCTCCTGATACTATAGACATACAGCATGAAAAGAACATACGTATGTCAATGCATGTCATCTAAAAATAATTAGCAACACCTTGCACAAATAGCTTTCAAATATAAAGAGAACAGACATTGGTAGCCATGACTTTTCTTATGCTAATTCTTTTGTGCAAGCATACTTCAAAATAATTAATCACAAAATGCTATTAACATAATTTAAGAAATGAGAAGTTTAAGGCAGCCTCAGAAATTCTAAAACAAAGGCAAAAGAAACAAATGTGCTATGTATCCCTAGTGTCTTAAAAGTAAATGCTAAGTATTGCACCAAAAAAACCCCCTCTGAGAAATGGATAAAGGGCATATCTGAAATCCAAGAAAATGAAAAAAAGAAAAACAAAAAGGAAGTGATGACTATTGAGCTGTGCCCACACACTTCTTGATTAAGAAGTAAATCATGAACTTAACTGACAGAATTCAAATTTAAAATTTTAATTTGTGAGCATATGTGTGTATACACATGCTTATGTTGTGCACAAAAATCACCAAAGTGTCTACACTAGGTGTTGCACTAACCAGAAGGCAGGTACTTGCCCACAGCAGGTTATCCCAGACCACATCATATGCCTGTGCTTGCTGTATACACAGTGGAGAGACCAAAATGCTATCAAGGATGATCCAGAAAGCTACACAGTGCATGAGCAGTCCAGAGCAAGCCAGTAAGAATGCCCACATATATGTAAGTGCCTGGCCTCTTTCTTCTCATCTTTCCTCCATGCAAACACCAAGGTTGGGTAGGAAGGGAGCTGACAGCTGGGCCAGGCTGGACAGGGGACAGCTGGTTCCATCTGTTCCCTGGCCAGAGAAGTTCAGCCCTGTGGTCTCCAGGCAGGATGAGGTATTCCACCCCACAGTGGCAATCCTGGGGAGTAGAAGCCTCTCTGTCTCCCCTTCAGTGGGCCCAGCTAAGAAGGAAAGAGTCTTAGACGGGAACATAAGTAAGAGAGAATGAATGCTCTGGCTTAGTCCTCAGGCAATGAGCCAGAAGATACTGGATTGCAGGTGTTTTAATCAAATTTCTAACATAAATGTCATTTTGTGAATATACTTACATTTCCCTGGTCTCAACCAAAACCTTTAGCCACTAGCTTGTTACATAAAAAGGGGAGGGCGGGAGTGGGAGGATGACAATATTTTCCAGGGAAAGTGGCTGCATGTGTTACTCATGCCTAACAGATGGGGCTCCTGCGAGGGATAAGGCAGAGAGGAGGGGAGCGTGTCTGCTGCTCTGCCTGGCGCTCCCATCTGGGCTCCGCTGAAGGAGAGCTGTGGGGTGAGGTGCTGCAGGAAAACAGGGTTTTCCTCTTCCTGCCTGCAGAGGCTCAGTTTAGAGAGAATTCAGATGGCCTTGAAGGCACAAACACGTCCAAGTGGTGTTTACAGATACAACGTGATGTTTGGAAACCTCAGCATAACCAAGATCTATTTATAATGGATTAACATCTCCTGAAATGCAATACTGTAATTATGTGAAAATATAAAACAGATAGTGTCATTTAAAAATACTAAATATCACATGAAAATGTCTACATCCTTCTCTATTTCTCTGGGCTAGCAAAACAATAGCATTCATGGAATGATGATTCTTATGCCAAGTTTAAACTGGAAGTAAATTTTAACAGCCTATGAATGGAAAAGCTTGAACTCAGTGGATTGCAGCAGAAACACGAGTGAGCACTGCACAGGGCAGAGCTGCACTGAGATGACTGCACCAGGTAGATCCGCAGCCGCTCCAGAAGATGCCAAGCAGCAGCACAGCGCTGCTCCCATCATTAAGCTTCCCCACACTCTGTTAGAGAGTAATTGGGATAGCAAGACTGGGCAAAGAAGCAGTCTAACATTTATTTTGCCCAGGGGACCAAGCAAGTGTCTCTGCATAGTTCAGAATGGATATCATCATGTCAGGATGGCATTAACTCGGCTATTTCTGCACCATGCCTCATTACTCAACGCAGTGCTATAGGCTTTTACAGCTCTGGTCCATACATAGCCACTAAGTAAGTATTCCCCAGGTCTGTTGTTTTATTCAGAACAAACATAAATAAAAATACTCAGCCTTTCTCACAGACAGGATGTGGAACCACGACATCGCTGCCTATTCAACCCCTCCTGCTGATGGTGTGCCACTTGCAAAATATTTGGGCATTCACTGAGTGGGCGAGATACTGACTCTGTAGCCTGATGCTTAGAGTGGGAGGCAAAACACGTGGATTCCAGTTCCTTCTCCAGGGAAAGTTTAATTATTATGCGGAGTGCATAAGACTCAGCAGGACTGACTGACAACCATCATAAAGGTGATCATATCCCTGTCATGGGCGATGGAAATTAAAAGCTCACGCCTTTGTTAGCAGAGAACAGAAATGAACCCAGACTTCTTTGCATTTTGGTTAAACAACCCAAACCCTTTGTCTTGGATAAAATGAGAAAACAGACACCAACTTTTTATCAGTTCCATGAGCTTAGGAGAAAGAAAAAATAGTGTATCAATTGAGCCTACAGGTATGAATAGTTTTATGGCAAGGAAACTCTATTCTTAAGCAAACAGCTAACTTGCTAAAAATATTTCATTCACCTATCCAAGTATCTTAGTTATTATACAGATGTCCAATTATTCTCAGACATTGCTGTATTGCTTTGTTTCTAGCACATTTTGTTTCAATATAGTTATCAATCATACATATTTCAGTGCAGTACCATGAGGAAATATAGTGACATGTGGATGAGCGCTATCTCTAATTTACAGAAATCAATAATTATTTCCCCTTGTCCCCATATATACTTTGAAAACAATCAGGAAATGTCATTAAAATACTTTGGCAATACTGTATCCAAAAGTTATTTGTAAGTTAGAATACTGGAAAGTTAGTACCAAACTTCTAATGCAGAACTACCTGGAGAATTCATTAGACAGGCTCTGACCTTTGATGTTAACAAAAACAAGGCTGACCCAGCAGAGTAAAAGAGCATTTTGAGACATGTGAGACTAAATTATAACAGGTTCAGGATCTTCATGCTACTCTTCCCCCATCTGTGTGCAAAAAGAAGTGTAACCACATCCTCATGATAACCCAAAAGCTCTTGGCTGCTATGTTACAGCATTCTGGTTCAAAGCAGCTTCAGGTTCAGCAGATTCTTTTTCCATATCTGAGGACTTAATGCCTGGACATGAGAGTTCTAGACTTTTGTCCCAGCTGTCTTGAAGATAAAATTATAAAGGGACAATAAGGATTCTCCATAACACACTGAACCATCTTTTTTCTTCTCTTTGAACTACATTAGATCCTTGAGAATTTGGAATGGAAATACACTCTTGGTTAAATCCAAATTTCCACGGCCTCTGTAAATATGGAAGGATTTTTATGAGGCTTAGCTAGCACTCTTTTATTTTTAATTTACAGTTGGGGAAGCATTTAATTGAAACTTATCACATACAACAACCGTCACTAAATTACCAAACATGAAGAATACATAATATTATCATATATATGCATATGATGTGTATACATATATGAAATAAATTGTTACCATCTTTTCAACCATTCAACTGGCTTTTCACACAGATATCAAGAAAATAAAAATAGAAGGCTGAAATTTGCACTGATCATCCACTACTATTTCTTCAAGCATTTATGCTTCATTTTCAGCAACCAAAACTGGGATATCAACTTAATTATGTGAATGGGAGCTCTATATATTTTCTAGAGACAACTTTCCAAAGGTAGGCACTCAATTGCCCATGCAATTTGGGTGCATGTAATGCCCGACGGGTTACTGTATATGCACAAAGAAAGCAAATAAACAGACTCCCAGCCTGCAATCATTTTACCATATACACAACAGCATATTTTACATCAGCATCCACACATCCGTGTTAGAATATGTATATGAGGTGCACACACCTTAGAAATTCACAGTGGAAAATCTAATCTTTAACCCTTACTTGTTAATCTCAACTTTATTTTTAGAATTACTTGAAAACAAGTAAGGAAATCCAGCAAGATTTTCTAAAAGAAATATTTAGCAACACAGTAGAGGATTGGATTTGTCTATCAGTGAGCCAGTTACGAGAAACACAGGGTGGTTCGGTGAGAGGAACAATAAAGCACTGAACACAAAACAGCAGGAAAAGTAATTTGCAAGCTTGTATACATACCCAAAACATCTGGAAAGGGAGAGCATTAATGAAGCAAAGAATGGAAAAAGCCAAGACAATCAGGTTCTTGTACAAAGCATACAGCATGAGGTAAGGTTATAACAAGTGTAACATACACAGAAACAACAAGAAAAAGGTTTGGGTCCTTTTGATGAAGAAATGCAGCAAAAGCACAAAGCTGGTTCTGTGGTTTCTGCAAATGGCACATGTACATATAGAAATTTAACTAACCCAAATGGGAGTGATTTTCAGGTGAATGAGATTTAACCATATACTGCACCTTCTTGGAGAGAAAAGTCTTTTCAGAATTACAGATTTCTTCTAGGCTTTTAAAGAAGTTAACCAATTGCCCTTTCCTTGAATTTAGTTCTAGCATTTCTCGTATAAACATGTAACAGTATTAACAAGTAAACATTTCTCTTTATATACAAAACAAGCTTTCACATAGGGGAGGAATAAGACTGCACTGTCCTCCTAAATCTTTATGAGACAGACATTATTTTATAAAATTCTTGGATACATTAATTTTACACTAGAATATTCAGAGGTTTCCAATGAGTCAAATCCCAAGTCTATCTGTAGCCTTTACGGGAGAAAATTTTCAGTCAATAGGTGTCTGTAGCATTAAGCCCATTGAGATTTCCCTATAATCCTGTGAATTCAGCTCCTCATGGCAATTCCTACTCCTTATTATCACACTGTTTGTCTATGCCTTCTTGAAATTAATTCTGGGTTATCTGTTAAATTAGCTCCAAATAATGGTGCTAACACCACTGTTTACTGTACTGTGCACAATTACGAGCAATATGCACAATATGGCAAACCAATTTTGGGTGATAAGGTATGAGCTGTTCTCAAAAAAAAAGGTTAATTTATTTCCTAGGAAAAAAGTATTTGGTATTAATATATCAAGCACATTACCTTTGTACTATATTAACTCATTGCTAGAACACTTATTAAAATAATACTTAGATAAAACCCAACAATATATTTGCAAAAGTCTAAGAAATAGCCTTCTCTGCTGCAGTTACAGCTGCTGCTCAGAAAGGGGAGCGTAACTGAGGGATAGATCAGTCGCTTGACTGCCTAGTTGCGTGTAGTCCCACTGCACAGGGGTGGGTGCGTAAAGGAATCGCTTCCCATTGAACCTGGAAGGCAGCGAGGGATTTGGATTAACATAAAGAAGCTCTGGGGAGCTATATTTGCTATACTAAAAAGCCATTTTTAAATGATACTGGACATAGAAATAAACACATAGGTGTTAGTCCATGTGCCACTGACTGTTCAAAGAGGAGACAGACAGACAGCAACTCATCTCCCCCACGTCCCATTGCCGTGCAGCCAGGAGACCCATTCAGAGCAAAACGAAACAAACACAAACAAACCCTGCTTTTCTTTAACAAGATTAAATTTTATTGCAATAAATACATTTTTTAAATACCTGGACCAGAACTAAGTCATTGTAGATAGTCTAGTCAAAAAAAAAACCAAAAACCCACAAATGTAGTGTTTGTTGAAATTCTGTTCTTTTATTTGCAGTGGTTTGGATAAAAGGCCCTATTGTTCTTATTTTATACAAGGGAAAATGTAGGTAGAGAAATAATTCACTTCCCAGGACCTGAGTCCCAAAGTGTAAGATTTATCTATGACTGAAACTTGTATTAGAAGAGAATATTATTTGGCTGCAAAGCTAATACAAATAAAGTAGGAAATGCTAAGATAGCTTTCTTAAATCAAACCTTTTGTGGTCTGTACTATAAAATAGCATGCTCAGGAACATATAGTAAAGTTGTTTCTGTAGGGCTGCTGTCTGAATCAGTACACAACTCCACACACTGTCAACTGATAAGCAACTATTGAATCATTTACTTTCTCTTCATTGTCAAATAAGTGTTTCACGTCTGATGTAGAGAGCACACTGGTCTAATCTTTCTCTCAAAACAAAATGAATAAATTGTTTGTAGGCTATTTCATAGCACTTACTGTGGTGGTATTTCACCAATGCAATAAAATGATTTTTCACTATGAAACATCCTGATTAGATGAGAAGCTGGAATTGTTTGTATTTTTCAGATAGAAAACTGCATCACAAAGAATAATCACAAGTTATCACTAATTTGGGGAGAGGTTCAATTTCAGAAATGTAGTGTCTGATTCTTCAGAGTAGCTACCATAGTAAAAATTACATTCAAACTAGAAAAATGGAAGCCACCCTAAAAGATACTGATTTCCGGGGATTCTTTCTTCCAAAATGGAACGTAACCTTGAAGTTTCTTGTAGAAGTCAGTACTAAGACTCAGGACACGCCTGATGCTGCTCTGTACTGTCAGTACATGACATCACTACTGATCCGAAAGAAGGGGAAAATTCTTTGATAAGCTGGGAATGAAAAGAATAGCTCCCCAGATAAATACCTGCAAAGAGGAGAGCCTAAATGAGAGGACTTCTGGGGAATGAGGAGCCATGAGGCTGGTATTTCACAAGGTACCCAATGGTAGTTGCAGCAGTCCATAATGTACTGCCTGGTTTCCATCTGCATTTTCCAAATTGGTGCATTTACCATATGATCTGCTGATTTTGGTGACATATATTATTGTTCAACAGGTTCAAAATGTGAATCTCCATTTCAGAGAGAATACTTAGTATTTCTACAAATCATGCTTGAGGCATGAAGAAAACACTGGGGAAAAAAAATAGCCATCTTTATAAAGCTTGTAAATAATTAGTTCAATACTATATAGAAATTCAGTTATCAGAGGCAGCAGAATCCAGTATTGCATTGGGTTCTTTGGTTAATTCAGTAAAAAGAGATCCTCCCTTTCCACCCCTCAGCACTGCACCTCACCTCTGACTCCGTGAGCCAGGACTGCTGGTGGTGGGGCAGGAGGCAGCATGGAGGGCCCTGTCAGGAAGGGCAGCAAGGAGATGCTCCTTCCCTCTGTGCCGCCATCCTCCGCTGGCATCAACCCCAGCTGAAGGCACGGGCAGTCACCGTGCCACAGGCACAGCATGCTCTGCACTACCTTGGTGAGCTTTACAGGGTGCCATCTCTGACACGGAGACCTCAGTGGTGCTAAGGGGATACTTTTTGGCCCTAGGTTGACTGTGCAAGCCAGAAGAGAGGCTCATGGCACATCATGCTGCAGTGCTGTAGCTTACAGGCTATAGGGTCAGAGGCAGCAGACACCCTTCTCCCACTGAGGCTATCCTTTTTTTTCCAAAAAGAGCCAACATCTGCTGAACCAACAGAGACAGACCAGTGCTCAGTACGCTTAAGACTGAAATTCAGATCCCTGTTCCAAACCAGGTACAGAAGAAGCTAGACTCTGCATGTGCTACATCCCAAATGTGTGTTTTAATTACTGGGGTAATTAAAAGTTTTGGTCAAATCACTGTTTCTTTTCCTGCTCCCCCCAAATTGAAATTGAAAATGCCCTGTTCTGCTTTTAGAGATCTTCATTTGCCTTCCTGAAGTTTCTTGCCTCATACACTGTACACATTTAATAGCAAGCAAAACAGAAATTCACTGAGCAATTACAATTCCCCACCATTAGTTTGTACATTTTTCAAAAAAAACTAAGGCAGAGGACTGGTGGAAAAGTAGTCTGCACACATGTAATGAAAGACTGAATCACAGCATACATAACCTAAAAGGTACTAAGAAGTTGCACAGTTAATTTTACAAACTTGAGTTAATTTTACAAACTTGAGTTTGTAAGCCTAATAATATTCTTTTAATAGCATTTTTTGTTGACTCAGCAAATTCATCACACAAACTAAACAATAAGAAATCCACTATATGGTGTGATATTGCCACTCACCTCTGCTACTTGAAACAACTGAATACTCACAGCAGTGCTATGTTGTCATCTTTGTGAAACACTGCTAGAAGAGGCCACCTACCAGCAGCCTACAATGTTATTTTCCAATTCTGACTCTATTTCTACCTTGAGGTACACTGCAAGTGAACAGGCTGTAACTCTCCTTGTACTTACTTTCTTTTGCATAAGGGTTTTCCCATCACCTTACACAAGCAGTTACCTTTTCTGACTCCAGCTTGTTTTACCCTATCTCAGTTTTCCTCCCAACCCACTGCTATAATAACATCGTTTCCGTCCCTGACTTCCTTCCAGGCTCGTTTTTGTCCTCCCATGGTTTACCCCACATCTAGAGCAGAGACCCTGGAGGTACTTCACCAGTGGGTTCAACTATCTCAGCTCCTACTACAAAACTCCAACCTTTTCCATAATGGATTTTCACTACTTGCATTTCTCCCTTAGCCCGGCCACCAGCTCCTCCAGTTGAACATCTTCAAACAACTTTTTACTCGACATTCCATGCTGCAGAGCAAAATAGGGATTGAAAGCTGAAAAATGAGCACCTTCCCACTTCGGTTCTGTTTGGCTGCCCCAATCCAATCTGCTGGGGCAGGTTCTGCCCAGCATCATTGCTGGACCTCACCCAGGGAGAGCTTTTAAGGAATTCATATGCAAAGCTTGGCATGTGTTAAGAACAGCTTCTAATAATTTGGTCAAGTTTCTCATTATTTTCATTTAAAAAGCCCAGAAACATGTAACTGAGATACCATCCAATTCACTACCAATTTTCAAAACACTTTAATACAGGTAAAATTAATTTTTGCCCTAACTTCATTGTTAAAACGACTTAGGTGCTCTAAGTAATATTTCCCAAGATAATTCAAAATTATTTTTTAAATCAGTTAATTTTTAGAACAATTACAAGCAACTGAAAACCTGATACATATCAGGAAATCTTAGGTAATAATAATAGGCCTGTTACAAAATCTTCAGAGACTTATCTACTTATCCCCATATTTACATAATCACTGTCATCTTTTGGGTGCCTGAGGTTCTGTTAGGACTTCCATTTTAAATACCTCTAACCAAAAAAATACATTGACCCAATAAAAATATGTTGATTTTCTTAAGGGTAAGGTTCTCCATGAGATAAAGGTATACACAATGGGGCTGCATTTATTTTTTATAGATTTTTTTTCCTGTTTAAATTTTTGTGAAAGTTGTTTTACATATATGAAAATATTTCAGTATGTGGACTAGATAATACGGTTTTCACCACTGCATATATTTGTGCAGTATTGCACAAAATTGCACATGCTTTCCTGTTCATGTTGGGAAATTAATCACCATGGTTCCGTTTGTTCTACCACTTGGTGATCTCCATCTTTATAACCAATTTTCAGTTCTATTAAAAAAAAACTTTATCTTTTCACTAGAATATTAAGCAGACTTTGGTGGCAAGAATGAAATTCACATAGAAGAATATTCTTGTGTGTAATGATATTCATTATGTTGTTACAGTACAGTGCATTCTGATATTTGAAAACACTTAAAATAAGATATACTTGCAAGCTATCAGACTGCTTGCAAGTAATGATTCACAGCCTCCACACAGCTGAAAGAAAGGGTTTTCAGAAGCAAATTTTCAAGAAAGGGAAATCGTACTTTTTAAGGCTACTAAGAGAAATTTGCAGCCTTGTAAAGACAGAGACCTGTCTGGAGCATTGACCTGCAATCTAGGAAATTTGAGTTCAAGTTCCTCTTTTTCTGTATTTAAGCCGGGACTTAACTTGGTTGTCCCATATCTCAGCTGAGTGCCCTAACACAAATACATAAACTTCCGGGAGGATTCATCTTGGCTACCTCCAGGTGTCTCTACACAGGCAACAAGTCAACTGCTGCAGCAGAGTCTTGGATATAATAAACTTTGTGCAAGAGAAAAGGCTGGGGTCAGTCCACATGAGCTGAGACCCCAAAGTGACTACCTTTTCCTGTTTACTCTAAGGATGCCTTGGGATGACAAGCTCCATGTAGCCACCTGTACTGTAGTTGGTGACGTTTAGTTACATCTTCCCAACTAAGCTTGTTTTTTCTTTCTGGCTAATAAATGTTTAATTACTTTTACAACTGGACAAGCTTCAGTACAAAAAGACTCACGTAAGATGACAGGTATGTACGCTATGAACCTAGCCATATAGTTTTTTAAAAATGTCTCCTCTCTTCCATCCTTCATTTTTTTTTACCAATCTCCGCATTAGTTTAAACTGATACAAAAATTTAGAAAATGTGTACTTCAATAATTTTTTTCAGGTCTAAAATCGCTAGCTATCAGTACTAGTAATCTTATCACAGATAATGCATAGTATCAATAATATCCATATAATTTCAGGTATTCTGAAACTGTCACTTCTATTTAACCAGAAGAACACACCTTCAGATTTTATTTACCTTACAGATGGCGACTTCTCCCCACTGAGGCAAAGAGCAAAACATGAAAACTGAACATAAGCAGGACAAATCAAAACCAGCACTATATAACATTTAGCTGGTAGTGATTTTAAAATGATTTCTAGTGCCTGGATTTCTGAATTATGGGAATCATTATTTTTTTCACAGCAGAGAGAAGGCTATTTTTAGCTTACAGATATGAATTGAGAGTAGCATACTTTACAGCCAACTTGTAGACAGCATCATTACAGGTACTTACCTAAGCTTGATCTTGTGTTAGATCGCTCTATTATCGCATGCTTACTGGGGTTGTTTAATACTGAGCGTTTGGCAAGCGAGATGTCTGCTGTGACTCGTGTAATTGATATACTGCAAAAATAAAACACAGCAAAATAGAACAGAACATTATTTATCTTGCAGGGATGTGGGGAGAAAAAGAGACTCATTTAACACTAGTAGATGGCTAAGATTACAGCAAAACAAGTTCTGAGCAGCACTCAGAATGCTTTGGACAATGCAAACAGAGAAGAAGCTTTATCTAACTAATATAGTTATAAGAACTATTGATAAGACATCCCCCTTTCTGCACAGTACAGAAATGCAGTACGAGCACCGACTGCAAAGCTGCGTGTGTCTGGGGGGAGAGAGGAGGCAGGAGGAGGTCAGAGGCGTGCTGCAGAACATGGGACTTCCCCTGGGGCTTCAGGCCTGAAGTGGTTAGACTTTACATCAGTATGCCCACTATGAATATGCTTGTTTCTCCTTTCCCTAATTTTGATTAATTTGCTGAAAGGTACTGAATGACAACCTGGCTTAGTTTAACCATATGTATAAGACATATAGGGATATGCAGAGTTAACAGGTAAAGATAAGGCTTAGCAGGAAAACTAGTAGTCACATAACTCTTATTATTATTGTTAATTTTACTAGCATATATTTTTTAATAGAGTGCAAGAGTTACCTATAATTTTCCAGAAAGATATTTTTCAGCAACATGCTGGCCACCTAAAAATTGAGACTGCAACACAGAGAAGCATGCAAATAAAAACTCTGGACTGAGTGGCTGGCAGGCTCAGTTCTGTGTTTACGAGAAAAGATGAGCCAAGAAACAAGTGGTTACTTTCAGTTGTTTGCACTGACCTGCTTCATAACCCTCTGCATGTTCTGCTTCCTAGGAAAACAGTTAACTCAGTTTGTTTTGCTTTACAGGGTCAAAATGCACCCTTTGGATAAATTCCCTTTCAAACTCTCTGGTCTAATGAGGTTTAGGGGTCACATTTTTCCAGTGCTGAGAGTTCAATCAGACTGATGATATTCCCTTGTTCTTCCTTGTATGATTTTACTTGCATTTAAAAGGAGGACATGGATTTGCTAAGAACAGGGAGGGCTTCTCTCTAGCAAGCACAGTCAGATACTGTTCATCTGAAATGTAACCAAATAGGTTATTTCCCAGTGAGCTCAACATGTGTATATATTTACCTAAAACCCTACAAAATGTAACAAAACCAGAAGTTAATACGTAAAACCAGAATTATTTGCACAATACTGATTAGTAATGTCATTTTGGAAATTTAGGCATGATTTAACTTGCGCTAAAAACATAACCAAAGATTGTGATTTTTGGCACAGCTCCTCACACATTATGCCATTAGTCTTAAAATGAAATCCAATGTGTAATTTGGGGTACATATTAGTTAACTTTATTTGTTAATTGACAAATACTACAAACTGTTACAGTTTTTGGGGGTTTGGTTTGTTTTGTTTGTTTTTTTTTAACAGTCTTCCTTCACACATGCAAAAGAAAATAATTATAGTATATTCAACAAAGATAGATTTATCAGTCTAAAAATGCTACTTTTAATTTTAAGACCTTTTAACATCTTTTTAAGGTCATTTTAATGTCTTTTCAGATATGTAACACCAGGTAGAACAAGTGTCCTTTCAAAACAAAGGGTATGTGTGTTCATATAGCAAAACAACTGCAATGAGATTAGTGACATCTTGAGAGCAGAGTGGCAGTGAAAGCAGTGGCATGAACCTAAGATTCCTGTATAGATTTGTTGAGGATCTTGAGTACCAATTCAGATTGCTACTGAAGTCTTGAATACTTCCAATCTGCTACTATAGACATCAATTGTATTGAGAGTATTTGTGGATTCACCCTGCCACAACTGGATCTACCACTGAAAACTACATACACTGTAAAATACTTTAAGACATAAAGACACAACAACTTTTCTGCTTCCAGCCCTCACTATTTTATTAATTTCCAATTCTGAAGGTACATATCTAAGATTTGACATCCCTGGCTAATATAAAGAGGGACTACTAAGTGGTTAGGTCCCAGCATCATCATTCTGAGAAAATCCAATGGCTTAAACCACAACGTCTAGTATTTTAAAGAGCTGAAGATATTGACAGAAAACTTCAAGTTCTCTCTTGAAAGTCTGATAGTAGCAGGACACACAGAATAGTGTTACTGCTCTGCCCACTTCCAAACTAAAGAGAATATTAACTGAAGTTACAGATATTATAACAAGACCTTCTCATTTCCTCAATTTTTCCTCCCAAATGTCAACTCACTAGCACATATTAATCTGGGGCTTGATCCAGTAGCAATACAATCACACATGGAGAACCCACCTGATGTCTCTGGTCCAGAAGCCTGTGATGTCTGAATTACAGAACATGCTACTGCTTTTAGAGACAGATTATCATTTGACATTTGTACTACAGTAATGCCTGGAGGCTCAAACACAACTCAGATTGGATTTTGTCTAGTACACTGTGGAGGACAGGTGGTAACAGCACTCAGATCAAACCGCAGTGAAGTGCAACCTGTCTGCTACCAAGGGTGACCATCTTTCAGCAAGACTGGGGACTGCCCTGCCCCACCAGCAGTCCTTTTGAGACTTCCCATTATAGAGTCCAGCACTACCGTCAAACCAAGCTCCCATCTTGCGGGATCAAGAGTTTGACAATCACATACATTAGATAGTCTGACTCTCACTCTTTCCAAGTTAGATGCCACTGTAAGCAACTAGAGCTGAGGAGGAATGGTGGCCCTTGTCAGCTCGTACAGAACCCAGGAAGCACTGATGAGATATCACTTGAAAAATATTTTTTTAAATATAACTTTTTAAGTGTACACATGTATTAAATCTGTAGATAAATATCTAGCAATTTGGAGTGTCAATATCAGTTATCAAGAAGAAGACATCTTATTTCCACTCTCAACAAATACATGCCCCTGAACATTTCCCACTGCAACACAGCCTCAGCGTGCTCTGCCAAGGAAACTTCCAATCCACATTATAGCCCACTGGTCAAGGAATTAGTTTCCATTCCTAATTTTCTACACAAAGAAAGTCATTATTTCTTAAAAACCCATTAGTACCTAAACAGGATCTGAACTCAAGTAGATTTGCATTGCAAAGTACTTACCGCCCTTCGAATCTATGTTTTAAAAAATCAAATAATGCTTTTTGCATCATATCTGTTACCTAGAATCAAACAAACAACAAATTAATAATCATACAGGAAATTCATAATACTTGATGTTAATAAAAATATGTAATAAAGATGATACTGTATCTTATATCTGAAAAATAGGATTGGAATTTAATTTATTCTTAATCTGATTCTGATATGGAATAAAATATAAATAAGCAGCTACCTAGTAGAAGTAAAAACTGTCTACATTTTTGTCTATAATATAAATTATGTTCTTCAGCTGAGCTACCTTTAAACATTCAAATACAAATAAAGCACAGTATTTTTTGGCAAAATAAAACCATTCACAATCACCTACCTCATACCCCTTCAGAGAAGGCCCCACTAAAACTACTGGTCGCATAGAAGGCACTACATCATAGGGAGGGATGTGCTCTGTCTGCAAAATAGAAAAAGTTTTAAGCGTCATAGCTCACAGAGAAAGTGCTACACACTACTTACAATATTAGGAATTCTGAATTTCCAGTGATGTCACCAACACAGGAATCATGGATTCATTAACTTTTCCTGAAAACTAGTAGTACAAGATAAGGACATAATAGGTTCAGGGATCGCTTTTGGAAAAGCTTTTATTTGACTGCTGTTTTTCCTACTGTTTTCATATTTTCTCTGGATAGCTACAAAACTGTTGTTCTTGAGACATTCATATGTCACACTCCACAAGTGGTAAATTGAACTGTTAATTATATGAAATGATTGACTCTAGAGCTGTGACATCTTCCCGCCAAAATTTTATGTGGGCAAATTATGAAAGAGAGAAATAAAACAAAAAAAAAAAGGACGGGAAAAGCATAACACATCTCTTTTTTATGTTCAGATCTGCCTACTGCTTGACAAAACACTGTGACATCACTGCAAATTCCCATAGGAGCACTCGTAGTCTGACCTCCACATTTGCATCTGCAATTCACTTGCAAATGAAATCAAAATAATGACCAATCACGTTAGTATTTCTAGAAAACTGTCATAAACAGAGCTTGGGATAACAATCCTTCCACTTTGGGAAGTTCCTGTCATCACCCAAGAATGGATTCTGTTAGTAGGATATTCACCAAACTACGTACTGATGTATTGTGCACAATTTACAAAAAGTATTTTAAAATACAAAGATAAAACTATTCCTAGCTTCCAAAGATTGCAAAAAATTATATTATTATCAGAATAAAATATAAACAAATTATTTTTGTTGTTGTTGTTGTTGATAAACGGCTATTCAATATATATCACCAAGAATGAGTCTTATAAGAAAGAGTTTTTTGTTTGTAAAGGAGAGTTTGGTTTATCTTTGCTTTGGGGAAAAAATGATTGAAACCCAAGCGCAGGAATGTGTGGGTGATATGGAAAAAGGTATGCCTTGTACATAGTACAAATACATCAGTCAGGATCACAGAACACAGTCATTGTTCATTTTTTCAGTACTCAATGTATCCCAAGGTGTTTCACAATAACATTAAAATAAGTATATACATTCCGAAACACAAAAACACAAAGACAGACATTAATACAGTGACAGCACAAAATGCTACACAAGCAGCAGTCTAAAGCAGTCTAAAACATGGAAAACATTTTGGTGAATGTTTGTCAACATAATTTATCTTAATTTTTGTTACCTGTAGCTTCACCAAATAATTAGTAAAGTAAGAATTAATACCAGTGCCCAAGGCATCATAAGCATGTAAAATGAATTTATTTTACACAGTTCAAAATCTGACTCAACAAGTTTCAAAGCAAAACCCTACAATTATGCTATGCCAGCATCAAAATGCAGCCCTCCACTGTTCTTGCTAATATTACTAATAATCTGATAACCCTATTAAAGATAGATGCTAAGGAAAAAAACATTACAGATGTGTAAGTGCTTATAGCATGAGCGTCCTGATGCAACAAATCTTCGTTTCCATGTGGCTGACTCAACCAAAGGTATTCATGCTAGAAGTTCAACAGCTATTTGAAAATTAGGGAAAGCACAGAAATTACCTTATTTGATGGAATATGGAGTATTTAAAAAATCTGTTCTGTTGAAACAAGCATTTTTTTTCCTCTAATCTTTACAGCTTGTAGCAATGAAGTTGTCAGTATAAAATCAAGTAAAAGTTATCTAATGGAAGCATTAAAGTTCTTTAATTTAGTGTTACAGAAATTAATATTTTTGTAAGGGACTGATACTGAGCTGTACAGCTTTCACTTGCAGATTCGAGTTCAAATATGAACTCGGCATAAAAACTAGCATAGTTTTGACCATACAGCTTTTGGTCAGTGGTTTGACTACGTGCATTAGTTTGGGATGCCCATCCAGTATTTACCATAAATGTCAGTATTAAAACCCACTATAACCAGTAATGATTCTGATATGGAAGAAAAGGGGCACCACAGAATGAAAAGAGATGGGATCAGCCACCATCCAGGCCCAACGTGGTTCATCCAGAAGCTTTCAAAGATGCCTATGCAGATAGCATCCAATACATGGCAACATGTGTTATTCTCCCTTAGCATTTCTATTTGGTTATAAATATGATTAAGTAAGAAATTACTCAGAAGGAAGAAATTGCCATTGATTTCCACAGTGGGCTGTGAATGACATGGCACTTAACAGACCCTACTGAAGCAAATACTGGTGACTTTGGAAATTAGAATAATCTAATATTATTTAAAAGAGTTCAAGAAGAAAAGAGAAAGAGAAAAGAAAAAGTTTTATTTACTAAACGTGAGAGCATCCAGTTTAGCGTTTTATTTACTAAACATGAGAGCATCCAGTGTCACTTTACGCTGTCTATAAGCACTATTAACACTCTGTTGTTACCTGTAGATTTAAGCGAGTGGTTAAAAACGAATCAGTGAGAGCTATGAAAACTAAAGATTTCAAAACAAAAAAGTAAAAATGTGGTATTTTACTGCATAGTTTGTCTGCTACCTAATGTATTGCTAACTTATTCCAGCAAAGATCCTAGAAACGATTGCAGTTTGCTGTAACAGGATGCCAGTTGCGTAATTCTTTAGTTATCTGGGTTATCTATGGAGAGACATTGACTCTCCTGGGAACCACCAGTACCATTTCCAATAGCTGAGATACTAAAAAAGTCTGTCTGATGGATGGCAAGAACATTTGGCTGATAATTTATACATGACAACAGGAAAAACTCAAAGCAAACCATCAAAACAAGTCTGCGATTTTCCACTGGTCTTGTTCACCTGCAGATTTTGCACCTACTGAATCAGAAGTTTAAATACTGACTAAATTAAAAATACAACGTTTTTGACTATTCATTTTCTAAGTACAATCTGAGTATCTGATTCAATTCCAATAATAGTTTCAATAGACTGAGTTACAAGGGAAAAAAAAACAAAACTTGGGAAAGAGAGAGATAGAAAGAATAAGCATGCACTAGAGAGGTGCATTATCTGGATTTGTTAGAAATAAATTTCATAAACATTCAGAAGGTCTTCTCAGTGTGTCCTATTATTCCATCAAAAAGGCTAAGTACTGTAGCAGTTTCACAGACGCACTGAGCTTGGGACTGTTTGCCTCCTTGTACTGAATCCACTAACAGCTCAATACATTTCCTCCTTGGCTCTAGAATAGCTGCATTGTTAATCTGGGGTAATAATGCTAATGATGCCAGTGGCAGGATAAACACAGGTAATGTCGATATAAACTTACCGATTTCTGCTTCTGCTTAGCTACAGCAGCATGGAAAAGAAACAAAGAACAACAAAGCATGCATGTTATTGGCTTGTCAAAGGACGCAGACAGTTAACAGGACTAGAAATGTGACGCAGTGCAGGTGAGCAGGTGGACAGATGGGAGCTTGGAAGTCGGTGTTACCTTCTTAAAGAAGGGCATTCTTTTCTCTTTGGAGTGGGGTGATGTTACACTGTTTGCACTGGGTTTGGGGGAGCGATGGTTTGCTGGAATATCATTTTCTTCTGCATCTAAGCCAGTGGCATCTATGTCTATAGCTATATACAGACAAACAATTCAGAATTATCAGATGACAGGGAAAGTAAAGATAGGATAAAAAGGAAATAACAGGTAAAGAAAAACAAAACTGTCCAGAGTAATAAATAAATAAAAATTAAAAAATCAACCATGAGTACAAAACACAATAAAACAAAGGGAAAAATTTAAAGGTGCAGTACATTAGGATTAGAAGACAGAAGGCAATCTGTAACAGCTACTATAACATTTTCCTCTGATTCCCTTTTACACCGCTACATCAGACATACACAGAATTAATCTTATAAAACAGAGCAATATCCAAGTTCGTTCTTGTTACACTAGTGTAAATCCAAAGTAGTTCACTGGAATACATAAGACTTTCACCAATGTAAACAACAGAACTTGGCCAACATAATTTGAATTATTTTATAGTAATGAACACTAATTCAAAATGGGTATCATAAATTGAAATTTGAAATGTCACTAGTGTGTCTGTAAGAAATTAAGAAAAAGAAGAGAAATCACTTTTGAAGACAAAAATCAAGTTGTACTGGTACAATAATATCTCAGGGTGGAGTACAGTTGGCATTTTTAACCATTTTAACTAAAAATGCACAGTAGTCGTAAGATACATATATTTAGAAATAATGAAACCAGACATACTAAGAGTGAAAACTAAAAAAATGGGTAGCAGAAGAGAGGAAATTGATGCCAGCTTGTCTCAAATACCCGGATCCTGTCGTAAAGAGTGAGGATGTTGGCAGGACAAAATGGAAGTGAATACAATAAACCACTGCTGTTCAACCTCTACATCAAAAGAATGCAGCATGCAATGCTCATACCATAAACATAAAATATTTTCCCTCTTTAGCAAAAAAGCAACAACAGCAAGAATTATCACAAATGCAGAAATAAATAAATTTTCAAAATGCAAAGCCATTATCCTCAATGCTGAGTCCAACAGATACCTGCTAACTACATTCAAAACAAAAAAAACCCCAAACCTAAACAAAAGAGCTTTCTTTTTTACAATGCTCAATCCTGATCTTAAGCAATGCACTAAATTTGTCTTCAGAAAGCAAGTACATACACAAAAGCAATCCAGAAACATCACCCTTGTGTGTAAAGATCTTGCCCACCTCTTGACACACACTGGTAACGCGTGCTTATCTTGTCCTGCCGTTAGGTTGAACTGAATCTACCCCTAAACAGATCTGTAAGCAGTATGGTTTGCATTTACTTTATCCAAACTCATAACTAATCATTGCAAAAGTATTATGAAACTACCTTAGTGACCTGCTTTCAGCTGCCTGATGAGTGGGACATCAACTAATGCAGCAGCACAAGCTATTAAATTATGCAACAAATAAATATTTCTGTCAAGCCAACGTGCAGCTATTGATTTATGAGAGACACACTTGGGACAGTGATCTCTTCTGTTCAAGTAAAGTATATTTTCCCATTAGAATTATCCACAGATCTAATGGCACAATGCCTGACAATCCCTGAGTTACAGAACTGTGCCTTTCAGCCTGCCCTTCCCAGGAAAGCCTGTGAGTAAATCCGCACCCTGTTTCTGTATTCCTGCTCCTAAAAACAGCCACAGAAATCACGTAACATTTTCTTCTAGCAGCACTGTTCCTTCATCCTCTTCATAAGTATAAAAAGAACATATTATCTTTCCTTGAATACAGGCCAGCACTGATGCTATAAATCACTCATAAGGCATATTAAAACTCCTTCGGTTCTATGTTCAAATCAAATCATCAGTAAAGAAAAATATGGGTAGTTAGGTTTCTCCTGTAAAAAAGAAATGCCACATTAGATCAGCTAGATACCAGTGCCTCCTTTTTTCATTCTCAGTCTTAACACTATGCAACATCTTGTGCCAGTTCTTTTACTGTTAATTATCTTTAGTTAATTGGGTTTTTTTCAAAGTCATTTTCACCATTACCCTCATCTTGTTTGGTGGCCCACGAGGACTGTATGGGTTGATTACTATATCAATATACTATTGATTATTTAAAAGGCTATGAGCCTCACATTTGCTTTTCACTGGTTCTTAACCTTGTTTGGTTTTTTTTGGTTTTGTGACATTAGTTTATACTGAAAAAAAAAATCCTTGACTCAAAGTCAAAAAATTCATTTACAATCTCTTCAACTCATTAAATAACGTATATATTTGTCATTTCTTATACTTTCAAAAAGAGGAGGCCTGGGAATAATAATTGAACTGTACTTCAAAGTCACTTGAGTTCTTGTGTTAGTCACCAACTAGGCCTCTTTTACTCTTCTTGGGATGTCTTAACATAACCAAAAAAATTAGTGCAGACCCAGAATCTTAAGATCACAAAAGAAGCTATTCACAAATGCATTATTCATAAATATTCTCCAAATCTTCAATGTAACTAAATAAATTTAACCAGATTTTCTTTTTTTTTCTCCAGAAAAACAGGTTTCTGAAAACTACTGTCTGAAGAAATGACTCATGGCAGTGAAATTTACAACATCACTAGCAATCAGTCAGTTGGTAACCAAAGTACGCTGCTCGTTTTCTTACCTCTAAATTCTGTGCAACATTCAGAAAATTTCATATGTTCTCCTGTCTGAGTGTTTTTAGGATACAAAAAAATATTATAGCATTTCAGATGCTCTAACCATAAAATTACAACATAGGTCCATGGACACTCTACTGCAAAAATGCAGTCGTTGAAGAAGTGAGCCTTAACAGTAAACATGACAGTTTAAAGCCATTGTATAAGAAAAGATTAAGATGTGTTCTGCAGACTTGTGATTAACACATATTAGTAAACTAAAAATATATTTAAAAAAAAAAAAGAGAGAGGTAAGGAACTTCAGTAGAATTTTGATAAACAAACAATTGTAATAAAGTCGGTTGTTACAAAGAAATTCATGGTTTCACAAAAGACAGACAGATATATTTTTCATTAATTTAATCAAATGAAGCTACTACTACAACTTGATTGAATTCCTCTGTCTCTCTCTTAATGTTCATGTAAATACTTTTATATATTCAGGATCATTTTAAGATTCCTGCTCTATAGACCAGGCTCCATATTAACTATTACGATTGGAAAATACAGGTTTTGCTTCAGTGGACAAGGCAGTAGCAACATTCATTAATATTTTCTGATTTTAGGTCTTCAAAATGTACATTTTGCCTTTCAGGAGAAGATAAAACATCCAGCAACCCAGCATCTGAATTTAGTAGAATTGGAGGGGTTTTTTTGGTAATCTTTGCTATGCTTTTCTTAAGGAGCTAATGACCATTTCCTCCAGCGACTCCTCGCCATGTATTTACTTCATACCTCTTGAATCCAAACAAACTAAATTTAAATTTGTCTGTTGATGCTCTAAATACAAAACAGTATTTGTGAAAAATACATCACAAAAGGTAAAAAATACCCAGTATGTTAGAATTATGCGAAGCACATCCTCATTACCAGAACTGTGAAATTAAAAGTTCCTGTTATTATAAAATAATGCCATTCTTGATGCTACTGCAGAAACCTCTTAGGAATTTTTATTCCTATTGATGATTTTTCTCCCATACCACAAGGTTACTTCTTGTTCAGCAGGAGTGCTCAGACCAGACCAAACCTCTAACTACTGTACTGCAATGCAGTCTCATCATTTCATTATGTCTTTGCTATAAAACACCATGGTAAAAGCAAAGAGGGAATTTTGTGCATTGTTAACAGCCCTATCATTGCCTGAACTTGCTAGCATTGACTCAATTACTTCAAACCTACCTAAACCAGCCTTATAAGGCAATGCAACCACTCAATCTTATACCTATGAAGTACAGGGAATAAGAAAAAAAGACGACTAAATGTATATAAATTTTAATAGATTAGGTGCATGAGTCCGTAAACCGAAGGGTTCATAACCTACTCACCAGATGATGGAGGTGTCGATTTTCTGGAACTAGGAACGATGTCACCCAAACTGGATGAAGAGTTTCCTCCTGATTTACTGGAGTAAAGCAACAAATTAGAATCATAGACTCATCAAATAGTTTGGGTTGGAAGGGACCTTTGAAGGTCATCTAGTCCAACCCCCTTGCAAGAAGCAGGGACATCAACCAGATCAGATTGGTCAGAGCCCTGTCCAACCTGGGTTTGAATGTTTCAGGGGTGAGGCATCAACCACCTCTCTGGGCAACCTGTCCCAGTGTTCCACCACCCTCAGGGTAAAAATTTTTTCATTATATCCAGTCAGAATCTACCTCAGTCTATTTTAAAACCATTACCCCTTGTCCTTTCACAACAGGCCCTGCTAAAGAGTTTCTCCCCATCTTCCTTATGAGCCCCCTTGAGGTACTGGAAGCCCACTATCAGGTCTCCCCAGAGCCTCCTCTTCTCCAGGCTGAACAGCCCCAACTCTCTCAGCCTGTCCTCACAGGGGAGGTGCTCCAGCCCTCTTATTATCTTCATGGCCCTCCTCTGGACTCTCTCCAAGTGGTCCATGTCCTTCTTATGTTGGGGACTCCAGAGCTGGACATAGTACTCTAGGTATGATCTCACGAGAGCGGAATATATGGGGAGAATCACCTCCCTCGACCTGCTGGCCACGCTTCTTTTGATGCAGCCCTGGATGCAGTTGGCATTCTGGGCTGCAAGAGCACACTGCCGCCTCATGTTGTTTAGTTTGAAGTTTCATAGCTTTTTCAGTATTTATTCTAGCTTATTTATTACCTGCCTTTTAAATGAGCTGCTAGCTGAGAGACAAACAGTATTTCTGGCAATGGTATAAAATATACATCTTATAGAAAATGTGTGTACATTTTGAGGACTGAGGAACTGCAAACATCAATCACACTCCTTGTTCTATTGTGCAAATTCATTCTGCTTCATATACGCTCACTACCTCATGATCTTAATGCGATCCAATTATTAACATGGGTACTGATACGTAATTATTAATATTACTACTCATTACTAAGACTAATTCTTAAGCCAATAAGCATATCTGTTTCCCTTAACAGAAGAGTTATTGATAGCTCCCTAATGAAAATTATAGGGTGTTTGCCTAACATCTTTTCAATTTAATTAAACTATAAATTCTTTTGCTGTCTCAGTTCAAGGTAGCACTTAGGAAAAAAATGTCTCTCAAACAAAGATAAAGCAGTCTAGGGTTTTGTCAAGTTCTGCTTTGTGAAAGCCTATCCAAGTTGTGAAAATGAAACAATATTTTGAGTCATTTTATTACAGTTACCTTAACAAGAAAAGCATTGAAAAGAATGTAAGAAAGGCTATTTCACTCTTCAAATAATTCATGTGATAGTACTATTTTCCACTTTCTCCATCTTAAAATATTAATAAGCGCTAAGTAAATGCATTTGTGGCATAGGACAGTGTCATCTCCTGTGAGAAGTTCTGAAGAATGGAAGCCTTTACAATTTGGAAAAGGACTGAATCATTGGGTCAGATTTGGATGTATCAGAAGTGTCACGAGAGCAATAAGGAAGCTGATGTCCTCCTGCTGAGGACACCACACTCATAGGAAAGGCATTTCACAGCTGGTGAATGCAGCTGAATACTGCAGCATCCTGGTCTTCTCCTAGTGTAGACATGCTCTTCAAACACTACTGCCCTTCCTATTGAAGTAGGAAAGCCTTTTGGGCTTCTTAAATGTTTCCCAGTTGTTTTCTCAATTCCAGCTCCATCCCACTCAGACATCCTGCAAATACTTGTTTCGTATACACCCAAAGGGAAGCAACTGGTGCTTGCTTCCACATGTGTTAATGTTTACTGCAAAACTATTTTATTAAAAATTCTACAGTAAAGATGACATTATTACCATCTTGCAGTACTGTTCAATACATGTAGATACGTGATCTTTATTTTTACTTAATGATGGCTACAGTCAGAGACAACAAATAACTTGACATGAAATTTCCATTGTAAAAAGCAGTATTCTTAAAAGTTGTATTTTTAGGCAATGAATTTGACAAGATTAAAACATTTTTTTCCCCTAAGAGCTAACCAACAGGTACTGCCTTCAGCTTACAAATAAATTAATCTTAACATTTTCTGTAATTTCTAAAATCTGCTTTAAAAGTGTTCAGAAATTGCAAAATCATGGAAAGAAGTAACAAATGCTAAAGAATTTATGGAGATCTATTTTTAAGTAAACAATTGTGCTTGCACATAGTAAATGTACTAACTGCAATATATATTTGCAAATACTTTATGAAAATAAAAGGGAATAATAGCCATTGTAGGCCACCACAGACCACCAATCTAAATATCTACTTTCCTCTCAAAGGGCAATGACGTTAATTATATAAATAAACATTACTTCCTTCATTGATTCAAAATGCCAATTGCAATAACTAAACAGAAGCATAGCATAGCATTAACTTCCAAGTTGTGTCACAGTCAATGCTACTATTTTTAATTATTTGGTTTTATTACCTGGAGTAGAATTTTCCTTGTTTTGCCTTTTGTTCATGCTGCAGCCTCATGTTTTCTAGTTTGACTGGGCTTGGTATGAATCCTATTTCACAGCCTTCTTTTACCAATCGTCCTATCCACCAGTCATTATTATATTTCTACAGATAAGAAAACAAAACAAAACAAAACAAAAGAGTAATGTACTAAGACACTTCTGTATTTGGGATCATGTTGTTATTATTTTTGATCTGCAGCTAAGCCATTTTATGTAATTCTTCCCTGCAGTTAATCACTGTACTATGTTATTATGGCAATGAAGAATTGTGGTGATATTCAGAAATACATTAAAATAATTATATCTTGCAAATTATTAAAATGCTACAGTAGTTAAGCAGAAACTTTCCTTCACAGACTTCATGATTCTTCCTGGTTGTTATTTCCACCCATTTCACCATCTTTATTTTTTTTCTGTTTTACAGTTTTTTCTCCTCAAACAAGAGAGCTGCTTTTGTTCTCCCTTGATGTTTCTCCTTGGTGGACAGAGATTTCTTCTGATCTGCTCTTACTCACTGCAACACTTTTTACAGCTCTGTAATAATCTATTTTTCTTACTCCATTATATTCAGTTCTCTATTTAAAATAAAAAATGCCACTCCCCAGACTCCTCCACTTCTCTGAACTCACAAAGACCTTCTGAAATATGACTACATCCCCCTGCTTTTATATGCTGTACTGCACACAGCCCATGTGATCTGCATCTTAAACATACAGTGACAGATCCGCAAGGAATTTATGTCTTTGGATAACTAAAAAAAAAAAACTTATAATTTTACAAATGCACAAGATAGTTCAATGAACTGAATTTCAGCTATATAAAATATGAGATAATGACTACTCTAATTTAATAATATTTATTCATATACATACAGGGCATTTTGTGTATTTGTTTCGCAGAGGTCTGTAGAGCAGAACTATTTGCTTTTCCCTTTATTATTTACTCACCATTTTTGGATGAGAATAGGTCATTGTTATGTATGGCCCCAAAAGCAATACTCTAGGAGTTCCATGTCAATAACTACCAACAAATATGAATTTTGGATAATTTGGATTATTTATGAAACTGCAAGAGAATACGTGAATGGGAAGAGAAGTTGCCTTCTTGAATTTGAAGCTATGAATGTAGATATTATAGTGTATGCTTAATTATTTAATAAGTAGTTTTAACATGTGTGCAGTAAAATATGTGGGCTCCTGTAAAAAGGAATTAATTTCACTGAGAATATATCATTGTTGGGTCAATGATACACAACCTAAATTGCAATATTTTTCATTTTGGATACTATAGAAATGTTGTGATACTTGAAGCCAACTTTAAGATATTTAGCTACCAAAACTATAGATTAAAATAAATGCCTTTTTAAGCTCATTAAATATAATAAGACCTATAACATCTTAATTCATCCAATGGGATACCTTTATGAGTAAGAATACCAATGCTGAATAGGGAGTTCATCTTGAATAGTAATTTCTCGAAGCTGTATTAGACTGAAACATATTATTAAGTTCACAACCTTTCATTGCAAAATGCTAACTGAAGATACATATGTGAATTTAAAACATGTTGTAGGATAATATAAGTGGAGGAAGACTATAGCAACTGAGCCAAATGGAGGTTGCTGTTACATGGATCTTCTTCACATGAAGTCTGCAAAAGTAGTACCATTAATTTGGTAAAAGGAAGGGATAGATAATTAAAAAACATCATTAAATTAAAATCTGAACAGCCACTACTTTTTTTATACTGTCCTATCGTGCAACAGACTACTACGCAACAACACAAATCTTATTCTAATTGACAGAAATTCTAAAACCATAGGAATTTTTTCTTCATACAAAAATAAAAGCATCTGGGATTCACTCCTGCAAAGTCTCAAATCTAAAAGCTGTGTCAGTATATGAAAAGGAGGATAAGATACTGTTATAAGTAAATACCACCACACATAATACTTTCTAATTTTAAAAAGCTATAGCAGAAAACTTGGTAGTGGAGTGTCCAGCTCTCAAGGTGCTTGCTGGTGTGAGTGATTCTCTAATTCACCTGTGCTTGGGGTGCCAAGGGAAACACAAATATGAATTAAATGCAAAGCAGAGTTAAGGCCATATATCAAAGTCCCTAAAGATCCAGGAATGACTATGATACAGTGCATGTTCTTCACGCAGGGAGGAATCTTTCATTTTTATATGTGCTCAGTTTTAATAAATGTAACCTAACAACGAAAACAAATTTCCATCATACTCAATCACTGCAGCACTTTTCACCACTGCCCATGTACATTTTGAGTTGAGGTTTTTCTTGCTTGAGTTGTCTCCACAGAACAAATTGGAGAATGCTCCTTGCAGACAAGAAGAGGACAGCATTGATCCAATATAGTATTACCATGCAGGCAAAAGTTATCCGATATTAATTTAGATTTCTTTATTTCTAGCAACCAGTTAGGCACAAAATATAAAAGCAACACTGCATTTTATATTAAAATATGGTTTTTTACTTTTCATCTGCCTAAATAATTAAATTTCTGACATTTTGGTTCTCTCAGCACTAACTACAGAGAGCACCAAAACTAGTGAAGAAGCAGTATCTGGTGGGTAGGGAGCAATACCTGGTGGAGCCCTGGAAAGGGCAAGGCCACAGAAGAGAGAGAAGGAGAACATGGCTGTGCAGGGAAGGGCTGCTGCTTGGGGCACCCTCCTGAAGAGGTTCAACCCACCCAGACTCAACAGCTGCTGCAAAACACAGGACCAGAGAATCCAAATCCAACTCCTTGGGGGTCCCTTCCCACCTTTCCATCCCAGCAGTGCACCTGGCCCGGGTGCAGGGTCCCTTCCACAACCCAGCCCTGGCCTAGCACTGCTAGACAGTCAACTTGTCTTACCTGCTTAGAGAGAAAACCAGGTATTTTTAAAGGCAATTAGCACAGAGTGCCTGTTCTACCACACCTGAAGCTGCAAGAACAACTGCATTTTAATCTATATTTCCACACCTCAGCACTACAGTCAGCCACAGAAAATGTGTCAACTCAGCTGAGCTAAGCTTCCTTTCAAGTCATTTCTGGAGATCCAGAAAAGTTCAGGAAACCTTTTCTTCCTGGTTATCTTCCATGCATATTTACATCTGAGTCTAAGTTGTGCTGTGAGGAAAAAAAAAGCATGAATTATAGCAGAAACTAGCACTGTGTTTCTGGTTCATATAGAAACAAGGGAAAGACTTGATGTGAAGTCTGAGACTACCAGCTTCTTTGAAATGCAGATGAAACAGATGACCATACAAAATCATTTAATCTAATCAAACTGAGACGTATTTTCCAGGGCTTCCAGACTCACTACAGAATACTGATGGTTTTCTTTTGCCAGGACTCTGTGCTTGTTCAGCCCTCATTTTGTCAAAGTAGAGCAATTCTTCTGCACTACCATCAGACATAAACATATTTTGTTCACTCTATACAGTTTCAATCCAAATTATACTTTCTTTGTGTGTTTCATATACATGGAAAATTATGATCACTAGTCATCAGCTTAAAGATACTAAAAGTTAATTTCTTCTGTTTCCTCAGTCTCTGTTCACCTGTATTTCCACCTATTTATAAGGAATGTTTCTTGCTTCCACAAAGCACCTACACTAGCAGAATCACTGTGCATAATCAGTTATAACTACTGAGAGATTTTTCGATAATCTAAAATGGGGAAAAGATACAATTTCAAATGTACGGCTAAGTTGCTCTCATCCCTAAGTTAGCTTTCTAGTTCTTCTTCTATAAATTTGCATTTCTAGATGGACCATTTTGTGACAAAACACAATGGAATATGAACAGAAGCTGGGAAATCTCCTAAAATGAGGGAATCATTCAGAAGGGAGCGGCGGGCTGCTGAGGAGGACCTGTATGGGAAATTTACCACATTATTTGCTTTGGATTGTCTTGCAAGGAGCAGAGAAAGGTGTTTGAAACCTTAAAAAGGGAAAATTTTCAAAGCCAAACTACAGGAGAAGAAAACCAGTGTAGCAAACTGCCTTTTTTGACAGATGTTATGTGCATCTTGAAACATCATACCAGTTCTTCAGTATGTAATTGTTAATAACAAAATATTGTCTGTGCCAGGAAAGTAACCTCAGTGCAAAAAAGGAGACCTGGGGATTTGTGGATTAATTGAGATTCAGTCACCTTTGGCTGCTGAATCACAATGAACCCTCAGTGGACTAAATGGTAAAACCTACAAATACTATTTCATTGAAAACGCAGATAGAGATACTTAAAGCTCTAAATAAATGATTTTTACTAGAGAAGAAAAGCACTTGCTTTCCAAACTTCATTAATTTGATTGTAAGGAATTTGTGCCATTGTTTTCAGAAAAATGTATTTCAAAGAACATTAAATTCCTTATATACAGTTATCTTATTTATGTAGCATTTGTAGAGTGCTTTGACAAGATGAAGTCTTACCTTAACGTTAAGAAATAGTAGCACTGTTACTCAAATAGATCCTTAAAGAGATTCACTTACTCCTTTAGTTTTACTTACTTCTTTAACATGAAGAAAATCTTTAGCTTCAAATGAGATGGCCATGCCTGGGACTGGAACATCATCATCGTGAGCTGCACTGTACCCAACATTCGTCCGAACTGCAAATGCAACAGGCTTTGTCTGCAAAACAAAAGATAAACAGCATGAAGATTTCCCTTGCAAACACATGCACATGTACAAACATACACACAGAGAATAATTTCTGTAAGTTATCTTCTTAAAATCATAACAATTACAAAGAACACTCAAAAAAATCCATGTAAAGCATTATTAAGCATCATGTTTACTTACCTCAGTTATTTAATATCAACAAATTTTATAGAATACAAGATTTTTATCTAGCTACTAGTGATGTGAATTAATTTGCAATAAGTCAAATCAGTAATCACAGCTGGCAATCCATATTATTATGCTCAGTTACTATGGCACTGCACAGCAGATCTTCATTTGGCTAAGATTTATTGGAGATTTCTAACCATAGTTCTGAACTGAGGTGGTCGCGCCTCACACTTGCATTGCAGTATTTTTAAGAGGTACGCTTGAATTTACATGGAGTGTTTTATCCTACTTTCACAGCAATTACTGGGCCCCCATCGAATTCAGAAAGGAATGAGAACCAACGAATCAGATTTCAGGTTACTAGTACTTGAAGTTTAAATTGCAAAGGTTTACTATGCTTTGCTAATAAACAGAGAGATATAATATAAATTTGTATAATAATGAGAATTTAGGTATACCATTTCAAAGTAAAAGTCATGAAATTCAAACATAATGGCCAAACCTATTGCAATTTGGCTCCACTGCCTATGGAAAGAAGAATTATAAGCTGAATGAGGAACTTTTTTAGGCTTTCATATCCAAGTCTGAGTCCTCAACATTTTCACTGAACAGTTACTTAATCCTGAATGCACTAAAAAATTAAGCATAGCCTGGCTGAGCTGAAAGTCCCTATGCACTTGTAGTTCAGCTACTGCGCTTGCCCAGAGCTACCTCATGCCACAAAGAAGCCACGTGCTAGCACCCACTCAGGAAAATTCAGTTTAGGAGGAATGGTGCCAGCTGTTGCCAGTGACATCTGAGTGAGACATCTCACTGCAGAACCACTCTGATAGCACAGTAGTGCCCTTTGATCATCAGGTCATTACCGAATACCAGGCACAGAGAGATTTACTGGTTCCCGTAACTCATACTACAACCTACACCAGCACTTGGTATCAGTAAGTTACAGGATTTTCACAAGTTTTATTTTCAAGAAGAAGTTGCCAAAGGAATTGCTCCCATTTATTCTCACAAAAGAGGATACGAAAATGCATCCCCTACTTCATGAGAGCAACCTCAAATACCAGAAACCAAAAATTGTGCTGTATTTTTCTGATTATCAAAAATCCCTGCCTGCTGCTCCATCCAGGATTACTCTGACAACTTCCATAGTGCTACAGGACAGAAATCTGCCACATTAAAATACATTATAAAACAATGAGGGAGACATATAAATAACTCTAAAGATAATATCATGCCACTTGGTCTGGAAGGACAGCTGGAAATAAACGGAGAGAAGGTTCCCTGTTGCTTAATTTAGGTCTAATGTGCTGTAAAAGCCACAGGGTTCCAATAAAGTGGATTTTAAAACTCCTTAAATAGGCCTATATTTGAATGAACTACCACAGCCAAACAACTTACATCTAAGTGCACATTTTAGGAAGGATTTTTAATTTAGAAGGAGAAACAATAAGCTCTTTCACAACAGTAGGGTCAACAGAGTCTCTGTGTCCAGAAGTGAAACAGGCAGTTTCAACAGGAGTAAATTCTGGAAGAGGACTGCAGAATGGGCTTCATGTTTCTGTGGTATTCTGGATCTAAACATGTATTTGTACAAAGACATCATCAAGAAATTATTGGAAAAGGACTTTACACTATCCCATCTGTTCTTTCTTCAGGAATTAGTGGAAAAATCTTAGGAAAGTTTGAGTAGAAGGGCTGTAATGACTGAAACTGGTACCATTTATATAGGCAATTACTTAAACTAAAAAATTAAATACAGCTGAATATATTCACAGGTTGAAAAACCTGGCTATAATTATTCCACTATACATTCCCCTCCTCCCCATCATAGTGTCTGAAAGTAGTGTCTTACTGATTCTGCACCTTTTCAAAACAATTCTTTCTTTTTTAGTCTGGTTCTCTTTACCTATGCATTTATGTATGTATGCACCACTTATTTCTTTCTTGGCGCCCTCTTCTGACAATGTCATAAGTACTGTGGCTACTATCCATTGCCTATTTTTAAAATCCATCTCACAACTTTTAAAATAATACATCCCGAAAGTTCAATGTCTTAGCCACAATTAGAATATTGCAAATAGTTCACTGCTCTTCTTTCCAAGTCACCTATTCTAGGGAGAAAATTAAAAAAAAAACCCAACACAAACAAATTGGAGTACTATGTGAAGTGTAATAATAAAATAAATAGACAGTAATTTTTAAAGTGTCTTGTTTTCTTTCAGCAAGGAAAATCCTATTGCTGTTGGAACATGCTGAGATGTTACTCAATTGATGTAGCTTATATAAACAGCTTGATTATATTTGCACTGTGCAACACAAAAAAGTTCAAATCAGAAACAATATTTTTACTAAAAATACACAGATGCAACTGATAAGTGGATCAAATTCATCCATTAACAAGAGGGAATTGGTTTAGGTGAGTTTACTAGATGTTCTTATTAGCTACCATCCTATGTTAGAAAATCATAGCCACAATATTTTTATATACATTAAAAACAAAATAAAAAACCAATAGCTGCTTTAACTCATTGTGTTGGGCATCTTTCTCATACCCTGAACTCTTCCAGTGTGCTGCAAAAGGAGTTTAGGCACCTAACACAAATTTCGGGACTCTTGTATGAGAGAAAGGTATGTAAACGCTAGGTACGCATGTCCCATAATAAGCCCTTAATAAGTTCACCTTGTCATTACACAGATGAACTGTTAGAAGGGCAATGAGATGTGATTATGCATTCATGACTAGATTTCTGAAAATGGGCACTTATGAGACTGATGATCCCCAAAAAAAAAAAAAAAATTGGTGACTCCTTCACATCAATTTAAAGACCTCAGAGTGTTGATGCAACATGGGTAATGTCCACTTCCTATCATCTCAAATTCATATATGATTCAACTCCTCCACAATCCTCTCAGTTGTTACTAGCACTCACTTATCCTACATCAAAGCTAGCTAACTATTACAGAACTAAACACTCCACAAAGAAAAAAAAGTAGTCACAGAGGTACTGAATTCCATTATATCATGTATCTTCCTTAAAAATAAAAGATAACATAAATTACTGGGTTTCAATATTCATATAAAGCCCCACAAAAAACTTTCCTGCATTTAAAAATTCTAGACTAAGAATTGATGCTTTCTACACTATTACTCATTTCAATAATGAAAATACAGATATGAATAAGCATTAAATTGTCAAATATCCTAAATAATACTTTGTCATTAAATAGTACAGCACAGAATAAATCCTTCATTGTTATTAAGAATGATTCCTCCATAAAGCATTGTAAACTGTCTTTGTAGAAATGTATCTTACAAGTTACAGTATTTCCAACAAGAATGGAAATATTAGGGAACAATCTTTGTCAAACACTGATGGGGGGTTAATACGCTAGACATTCATTCTCACATTTGCTATATCCTCTAGCAAATATAAGAAACAGTCAGAGTATTGTGACTTAGTCCTAATAGTATCAGTGGATGAAAGACTTTAGGCTGACTAAAGACTTTAGAATCCCTGTGGCATTGCAACAGACATCTTCAGCAAGTTAATGTCCTTGACATACTTCTAAGAAGTGATCTAAAATTTCCCTATTAGAGGGCAACACCTGACTGCCCAAGAAAAAGAGAAAAATAGAAATTACTCCAGAACTATCTTAACATGAAAGATAAGTAGCAGGTAAAAAAATTCCTCTGTCATTTTCCACTATGAAAAAATTAATGTAAAACCGTGAGAAGAAAAACAAAGAAGAACATTGAGTTACAGATATTGACGGAAACAGTATGTCCCATTTTATATACTTGTCACACTGGTAGAAAGGGAGACTGAATTACTAGGAGATTAGACTACAATAATTAATCTAACTGAATATTTAAAACTAATTAATTTATGAAAGTTAAACGGTAGCCTTTTTACATAAATAAATGTGAAAGTTTCATAGAACTGTCAATTTAACTACTTTTTCTTTTCTTGAACTACATTGTTTTGAACTAAAAAAATCCAGTTGTTATGTAATTAGAGACTTATGTAAAAAAATAAAATCTTTTTTTTAACATATGCATATGTATACTTTAGAATATATCTAGTATTTGCTTACATATTCTACAGTTCTAAAATTAAACTGGGTCAAAGCACTTTCTGTTTGTTCTCCAAATCTCCATGAAAATGTGATGGCACTCAGTTAGTCCATAGGCTGGACTACAAGGACAGATGCTCCCAAATGTTAAACAGTTTAACATTTCATCCCCTCAAGAGAAACAACATAGCCTGAAAAAGTTCACTTATCTACAGAATGAACATTTCCACTTTGTTTTCTCTTTTTTTTTCCCTGGTATAAATACAACATTCAACAGACCAAATAATCCCACAAGGAGAACAATAACCAGACCATGAACATTACCATCATCTGTACCTCTGAGGCAGCAGGGAACTTACTGAGGAGTGGAGTTCATGAACCAATTTCAGCTTTTGATTTAAAGTGAGAATATAAATCAACAAAAACATATTCACAAACTGTTAAACCAACTTTGGCTTTAGACTTTCAGTAACAAACATAAAATAAAGACTAGGAAGACCTTATTTAATTTTCTCTTTTTCTGTCTGGATCTCACTTCTTTCTTTTCGTTCACAAGTTATGTTCACTTTATAAATTTTAATGCCAACCCTCATTACTAAGTTAATACTATTTACAGTATTATTATACTCTGCTGCTTATATTCCCTCACTCTTGTTTTAGGACTAACTGGTATTCAGTGCATACACAAGCATTTGCACATTGTATCTGTCTCAGTCAATTTGTCAGTTTAAATGAATTTGCACCTGCTTGGCTGAATTTGTATTTAAGAAACAGAGCAAAATAACAGAGCAAAATAATACAATCTGTTTTCTAGTAATGTACTTAAAACATGACAGCATGCCTTTTTCCTATAACTCATTTCAGATTTTTTTACGCTGTGCCATAAGCCCAGTGGATGCCGTCTCAGGGGATCCCAGCCAAGGAGGCAAGTTTTCTGACACAGAATTTGCTCACAGAACAGGTCATCTCCCTCACGGCCACTAACCTTGGGAATGTTGCTTTAAAATCGAGGTATCTCTATTCCCCGTCCACTACCAGAAGACAGAAAAACAGATCAGACCATTCTCCAAACCACTTTCCTTTACACCTGAGGCTGTCCTATGTGAAGCAATGACTCTAAGGCTACAGAAATACAAGCGAGGCTTAAGGCTGCCTTTACTTTTTTCAGTAGCAGGTGATGAGGATCTAGAGTCTTTGATCCATCTCATTTCTCACTCCATTACATCATTCCCACAGTAGAGGTACACTGCATTTACATCAGCTTACATGAAAACAGAATGCTGATAAGAATGCATTTTTTCTGAAGGCAATGCCACCTAAGTCAAGAACTGACTCAGAAAGTGACTCCGGTTATTATTTTGACAAAGTGGTTGTTGAAGTTGGCATTTGTGTTAAAGTTTGGAAAATCTGGCTCAAAACAAGTCTCCTCCCTCACTGTTGATACATGATGGCATGCATCCTTCATCAGATCCACTTTTCACAGATGTCTGTAACTTTATCTTGAAAGCAAGGAATTATTTTTCTTTTGGGTAATAAATACAATGGGTGTCTCTTGAAATACTATCACGTTTGCACTCGTGAAAATTTAAAACACTATGCTTTTTTTTTTTTGGCTGAGGAAAGACAATACTACTCCTGAACTTTTCATAGTAGTCTTGGTAAGCACTAAATATGTCAAACAGTGACCTACGTTTGGCACTGTTTCACCAGAGTAGCCCTGCACATAGCATTTGGACCATTAGCAGTATTAATATCCCACATAGGACAAAGATCAATAGCAATGTGATAGCCTGATAACTGCAGTCTTAAAATGTGTCACTTTATTTTGCCCTGTTGTTGACTGAGAGTCAAATATATAAAGCAAAAGCAGTTCAAAACCTAGATGATTTACAGAATTACGTGACTTTTACTATTATTTTAAAGAAGTTTACAATATTACAAAATACATACTGTCAGAAAAGCAGCTCAAGAATGGAAAAAATAAACAAAAACAATAAAAGAACTTTCCCATTTTAAGTTTTTTATTTTGTACACTAACTTATACATCTCTTATACAGGAAACAAAAATCAAACCCACCTGAGTACATAAACAATTCACAGGATGTTTACATCTTAAATGCTGATTATTACTGGAGTCTCATTGCAGGTAAGTAATTGTCCAGTCTCTAAAAATAGCATCTGCTCAGCCACCTCATTGCTAAAGAAGCAATGACAATTCATGGATGTCCCAGCAGAAAATCAGAGTATACCTGCTGTCACTAAAAGCAGTGATCAATAATATAACTTCCCAGCAAAGATCAGACCTTCTTTTATTGGCATGGATGTAGGTATCAAACAAGCCTGGCAGAAAGACAGAACTACAGAATAACTGAATGGGTCTGAGGCTCAAGTCTTGGATTAGTGCCTGCCTGTGCAAGGTGCTGTACTCAGCACTTCCAATACAGTGAAGGAACTGAAAAACAAAAGTACAGCGGGAGAACAAAACACGATAAAACTGTAGTTAATAAGTAGCAGCCCGAGTACCACAATGATATGATGAGATTCAAACTTTTCTGAATTAAGGCTTTTGATAACATGGATCTCTGCTCTTGTGAGGCCCCACGTGCAGTACTGCATCCAGCTCTGGAGCCTCCAACATAAGAAGGACATGGACCTGTTGGAGTCAGTTCAGAGGATCAGAGGGCTGGATCTATGAGGACAGGCTGAAAATTGGAGCTGTTCAGCCTAGAGAAGAGAAGGCTCCAGGCAGACCTTATAGTAGCCTTTCAGTACCTAACGGGAGCTTACAAGAAAGATGGGGAGAAACTTTTAGCAGGACCTGTTGCAACAAGACAAAGGGTAATGGCTTTAAACTGGAAGAGAGTAGGTTTAGATTAGATGTAAGGAAAACATTCTTCACTGTGAGGCACTGGAACAGGTTGCCAAGAGAAGCTGTGGATGCCCCATCCCTGGAAGTGTTCAGTGCCAGGTGGGATAGGGCTTTGAGGGACTTGGTCTAGTGGAAGGTATCCCTGGCCATAGCAGAGGGTTTGGAACTAGATGATCCTTAAGGTCCCTTCCAATCAAAACCATTCTATGATTCTGTGATGTCTCCTGAGGGATTTGGAAGACAAGTGGTTAGCCAGAACACATAGTTCTGGAGCCAAACTTCTCAGTGCCTGAGTCAGTAATTTGATCTGAGTACATTTTACCATCTATTTCCAAAACAAAGGCAATATGAACTATGCCCAGCCATTACTAGTGCTTGCATTGCTGCCTTACAGAGGGCTGTCTCACCAAATTCTTGCTTGGGAAACATTGCACCCACTGCTTTCCAGCACCTGACACCAACATGCAACCTCCTGCGAGAGTGGCCAACGAGGAGACATCCCCATCGCACAAGCCACCATCACAATCAGCCTTTCTCTTGGGCTCCCTAAGCAGGCTGTGAGGGTTACTGCACAGAAACTCAGCTATTAAAGATTCTGAGTTTCTTTAGGATCGAGGCCCATTGGTAAAATCCACTGAAGTACTCTCTGAATCCTTCCAGTTCCTTGGTATCCCTGCTGCAGCAATGCCTGCTCTCAATGTTAAAGAAGGAAAATTTAACACATCCAGCTGGTACAAAAGAGTCTGCCAGATTCCTTTTTCCTTAACAACAGGTAGGCTTAAGGGATTTTTTTTTGTCCTCTTGTACTCTCTAGAGATACTTTTGTTACTATTTTAGTTCATCTTCACATACAGCCTGAAAGTCATGCTTCTTACTTCCTTTTACGAAATCATACTTGAATAGAGAGTCACCAATGTCGGTTTACATTCAGCTCAGGAGGCAGCAAAGACTGAAATAGCTTCAGTGACGCACACAGAGCTTTTTCATATGAGCGGGGTCTTTTTTTTTTTTTTATTAGAGCATGATGCCAAAACCCATTGGTGGCTGTGTGTTGTCTGCATGCAAGTGTGCCAGAAAGGTGGCTCTTTGGTACCACCCACTTGGGGAGTTAATGGGAACAACTGGAAACAGGCACAGCTGAAGAAGCCTGTTTGTGCTTACTGAAAACATGCTTATTCTGGCAGCAAAAGCCAGCAGATGAAAACTGTCATTTGCAACAAAAATACTGTGCTGGGATTTCAAGTTCTTTTTTCAATGTCACAATTGAGGACTTTTTATGCTTATGAGACATTCTAAGCTTATGAGACAGCATTTTAGCAGATCTTAGTTTTTTTGCTAAATTGAGGTTCACAAAGAGAAAAGATCTGCAGCAACATTTTCAGGCTATTCACAAACAAAAATTATCCAGGAAAAGCATAAATCCTTTGACACAGTAAGCTAAAGTAAACACTAAATAAATCAACAATGCAATGGTTGTTTAAAAATGAAGATACTATTATCAAAAGCTTCTGAAAAAAGGCATATAATTGAAAATGTTGCTTAATTCAGTATTAAGCCTGAATGTTTTCTTGCTAATTCCAATATCTAAATAATTTTGCACTTGATTTTTTCAAATGGATTAGAAAGTCTATGACTGCTAAAGCCAAAGGTTAATGTTGTTAACATGTTTCACTTTTACGTAATACGATAAGCATGTATTTTCCAAGAAACTGATGAAAAATTCTTCCAATATTAGAAACATACATTTTGTAGCTAGACTGCTCTATTTCCAGGAGTTATATGAATATATATTTCAAGAATTTATATTTTAGAGTTTGGAAAATCAAATGGTATATTAGCTCTTAACTAATACGCTGAACAAAAACTGAGAAGTTATTTCAGCTCATGGTAAACACTACATCTTACTCAATGTGCTTGCCCCTTTCATGTGGTTACATTTTACTGTCAAAGCTCATGTTACCCTCCTCTTCAACCAAGTACCCATTGCTTCTGTAGGTTTTGCACTGCCTGAGACACTTTTCATATATAAATTCAAATGGAATTTCTACTGCAAATCTCCTTGACAGACTAGATACACATTACAGAAATTATAACACACAGTATATATATTTATTAAATATATATATTAAAGAATACTTATTAAAGTTGAAAGTTAAATATCCTTGACTTAGGAAAAGTAAAAATGGAAGTACGCTTAACTTAGGAGAGCAGTGGTATCTTTAACTCAGCCCACAGCATGTACAGTATTAAGGTACAACCATTAACTTCGTTATCATATACTCTCCCCTACCCCAGTACTATATCTTCCTTGCATGCAGGATGGGTCTCCCTTGGGATAGATCAAGAATGTATGAAACACAAGGAGCTATCCATAATATCCTCTACTCCTCTGATGATTAACTTCTGCCACTAAAGAATTAGCCTCATCCAGTTCAAAAGAGAACTGATATTTTATATTTCGTTTCGGTATTTTTAGTTTAATTTTGTGTGTGTATGTATGTGCAATTTTCTATGTTTAAATAAAACAAACAACAAAAAGATCCCTTAAGTAATAAATTTCTAGTGTTATGCTGACATTTTCATACACCAGCAGTATGACAGAAATCTTTATATCCACTGCCAAAAACTCCTTGCACCTTCAGCTGCAGAATTAACAGACTGCAAATGGTTTAATATTCTGCAAGAGGAATAGCACTAGAGTTGAGGCACACTTTGGCTGTGCTCTTCTCAAATATTTGCTGAAAGCAGAACAACTGTGAGACTTGGGAACTAGGGCTATTTAAAGCAAAGCTAATCAGAAACATACAGTTCTATCTGAAATTTTCCAATATTTTTTTTTAAATATAATTAATTTGAGACTGATACGAAGCATATAACGTATTAGGTTAAATACCTTAATTTCTGCAGAATGACAAACAAAAGAAAAATAAATTCTATGTCACTAGGTTTATCTGTTATAATCCTCCTGTAACTATTGAAGTCCTTCTTTTGCCCTTTGGGCAAAAATGCACATCTTAGGTCCTCAGCCCAGCTATCACTGTGCCCACGCACATCTGGAGACTGGTGAGTGCCTACCCCTTCCCCATCTCTTTGCATGGAAGAATTCCCGGGAGGTTTAGCACCAGCGGAACTGCTGTTGCACTGTAGTTCTCCTGCCCTGTTATAGGAAGAGTCATGGCCTTACCCATATGTTCTCGAGATCCCTTTTTGCCAGAAAAATAATCTAAAGATTTAAATTAAGTTAGAGCAGCACTAGGGCTTTGCTGACATAAGCCAGGAACCAGTCAGAATCATGCAGGGGAGAAGCCAACATAAGAGTGGCTAAAAGCCAGGGTCTGGTCCATCCTTCATCTGAGCTGTGCTAAGAACAGCCCATAATCAGGGCCTAAATATTTATAAGAATTCTCATCCCATTCCTGTCCAAAAACACTCTCTCACAGTAATGCACTCGAAACAAAATTACTTCTCTTTAGTATTTCCCAATACTCTTATTTACTTTTCCTTAAGACATCTCATTTGGATTCCTTGCTCGGAGCACAAGATAAAACAGGTTTCCTGGTGGGTGTATGAAATGCAAGAGTGAAGTGCTGTGATGATGATATCCTTACAGAATATATCATACAGCTGGTGCACAGCTAGTCATCTCACCAGCAGATGAAACACTAGCTGGCAATAAACCTTACTCTTATTATAGTCGAAGAACTGCTCAGGTTTAATGCAGCTCAGGTTGTATGCAGCAACAGTTATTAGAAAAGGATGAAATAAAGTGACGCAGAGTTGTAACAATTTGCTCTTTGTAAGAAAAAGAAACATGGCATCAAAATGCAAAGCGGTGGTAAAATTCGAGTTTCTAGACATTTTTAATTTATTCTTCTTTCTTTGGTTCAGTGGACTGAATTTTCTGTGGGCATTTAGGGACACAGTTCCTTAGACTGAACCAAAGCAAGCAGAGCAGCCCATGCTCAGTCTTACCAGGAAATCAACCTGCACAAGATAATACCCTGTATGATATGACAGCCTGTCTATGCACAGTTGTTTTAGCCATGGACAACAGGAATCACACATGCGAGCATCTTGTTGATAAGCAGCTGTCATTTATATGCTTACACGTCTTCACCTGTAGCTGCAACAAGTTCTCCTGGGAAGTGATTGCCATTGGCATGAGAATCACCCCTCCTCCCCTATAATTCCCAAATTGTCTTGCTCTTTATTTTGTAGGACTTAGTTTGTACAGAGAAACCCCAAATTAGTTTTTCATCACCACATACTATAGAAGGGAGAACATCCAGAGGAGGATGAGGATGCTCATCAAGGGACCCTCATCACTTCTCCCTCCAGCTGGCCAATGGCAGTCTCCTCTTACTTTATTTTTCCTCTCCTTCTCTCCTGTTTTTTTTTTTTCTTATTTTTCCCCCAAAGTACCTTTTGCTATAAAAAGTTGATGTACGTCATCAATGACTGATCTAGTGATACAGCCTTGTGCTTGTAAGCCTACCTCAACACCCTTTGTGCATCAACGCCATTCACATGCAATACAAAGAATTAGTGGACAGCAAACATGGTTTGTTAAGAAGCAACTAAAACCCTGCATACTTGAAAGCTTCAAAAAGAACAGTTTTAAAATTTCTCCCTCTAGTATCAAAATTGTATAAAATCCATGGCTATACTCCAAGGAGATCTGCAATCCTTTTTGAATTGCTGGTAGTCAACCAGAAAGTTGTAAATGGCTGTTATGGCATAACTCACGTGCACAGAGTGATACTGGGGATACAGGAAAACAGATGGAGAATGCTGCTCTTTATTTATTTTTTAAATTAAAATGAATTTTATTAATAGTCATATTCTATTTCCATATTTACTTAAAGAAATTAAGAGACTGGAGTGAAGCTTAAAAGTAGAATATTAAGCCGCAATGCTGTTTAAATGTTCTATTTTTGAGAATAAAACCTGCTTACAAGATACATAGAATGGACAGACAAAATAAAATCAGTAGGTATTATTTAAATAATGTATTTTAATCTTGCTTTACATTCATATTTCATGCCAAAAAAATACTCTTCTTTGCTAGTGTGAATAAAACTTTTAAAATTGGTTGATTGGTATCAAATTCAAGATTTATAGGACTTGTTTATAGGACTCATTTTCTGAGTCAGACATTGGAAGACAAAAGCATGTTTTACTGGTTTTCATCTAAAATTAATCTTTTTCTGCACAATAGGAATAAAAACTACTTAAAATGAATAAATATAAATATAATATTAACTTTTGTGGCTTTGTAATTTTTGTATTACTTTAATGTAATATTAGCTTAAGCTTAAGCATAAAATGCTTATTGTAAAATAACACTTATTTAATACAGTGCATGATATCATGATGGATTTATATAAAGGTCGATTTCACATGAAACAATACCGAGTGTGTATCTAATTAATCAGCATCCTTTAATTTGTTAAAACCTGAAGACAACTCATCTGTTCACATATCACTAAACAATTTACACAAATTTTTGGTTGTCACTTTGCTTTCTTGCCAATATGGTAACTGAAAGGAACTAGAAGTCCACTGCATAATAAAAATCATGTCTTAATTAACAAAATAGAGTTGTGTGATAATTTGCATAATTAGAATTTACATGAAGGAGATTTCCTTTCCAGAAAATGCTAAGAAAGATGTTGCCTAGCATAACAAATATGTAGACCTTCTCTAAGGTTCAGAATATTCTGTGAAATAGACTGTTGAAAGCCTCTGATTAAAGGATAAAATTAAGGGGAAAAAAAAAAGCCAAGGAAGGGAAAAGGAAGACACATGTTACAAACAATCAAGCCTGGAGAATGGGATAAAGGTTTTACTTGAATAATTACCAATCATGCACAGATAGGTCATTGTCTTAACGGTGTATTTAAACTATGGAGAGATTTACTGAGAAGGGAGCTAGGCACAATAGGAATAACACCTTTCAATGTGCTGGAAACCACAAGTAGAGAAAACAAAAGAGGTTCTTCTAGATTTGTTTCTAACCAACTGGTAGAAACTGTTTAAGAATACAAAAGTGGAAAGAAACAAGTGCTTATGAAATGGAAGAACTCATCAAGAGCGAGGAAAGAGTGATAACAAGAAAATGAATGCAATGGTCTCCAGGTAAGCAGATTTTAATATACTTTCAGTGTATTCTCAAATATAATTGCTTCCCATGGGAAGCAGTTCTCAAGGAAAAAATTAGTTCAGGAAAATGACAGGTCCTCAGTGAAACAATATTAAGGGCACAAGCACAAACTAACCTATATGAAAAAAGACAGAAAGTACATAACCTGAAACTTAAGAAAGAATACTAAAGGGGAAATTAATAGGAATACGATAGAACAAACAAATAGGGAAAAAACGCAGCACAAAATTACATAGAATTATTAGCAATATTACTAATACTTTTTCATCCTGTTTTTAATGTATAATAATAGTAAAAAGCAGATCAAGAAAGTAATTTTATCACCAAAGGAAAAAAATCTAAAACTCTCTGTTCTTGACAAAGTAGAAATACCATGCATATTT
The DNA here is from genome assembly GCA_009806455.1 of Tetrax tetrax. NCBI lineage: Eukaryota > Metazoa > Chordata > Aves > Otidiformes > Otididae > Tetrax > Tetrax tetrax. The sequence continues at coordinate 370,589 of WHYT01015812.1, forward strand.
GGTTCAGTCTTCAAGTTTTAAGAAGTTCACTATTTCTGCATGTTTAAAGGGGAAAAAAACCTCCACAAAAAAACCCCAAACAAATGAACAAACAAAGAAATCAACTCCCCAAAAAACATCGTGATGATGAAGGAGTAAAAATTAAGAGGAGACAAAGAAAAGCACAGGTGAGAGAGAGGTTTAATAAAACTCCAGCTATAGAATATTTTGCTCTGGCAATCTTTGAGCCATAGCAAGTGGGGGAAAAGGACTATGACAAACGGAAGAACAGTTGTACTAATTTCAGTTTCTAGAAAAACATAATTAAAATTAAAAGTTCATGCAGAGAAGGTAAAAGACAACAAGGAAAACCTCTATAACAAAATACGTCACACAGCCCTAACTTCTTTCTATAGGAGAACACAAAGACAGCAGAGAATTCTCTCTCTGTTGGACTGACGGATGCTCTGAACTTTGCTTCTCCAATAGTCTCACAAGCAAGAGTTAAAAGTATTGCTGAAATAAGGGGATGGCACAATGGATTAGAAAAGTTAACGGTAGGTCACTATCAAACATGGAAGATGGATTAATTGATTTTCTGCAGCTTTATATCCCTTGTCTATTACTATTTAGTATTTCCATTAATTATTTGCATGATGGGATACTGAATGTCCTTCTTAAACTTACAAATGATACTGCACTGGAAGGAACTAAAAGAACTGTGGAAGAAGTAGGAAGACTTCAAAAGCGTTTCTAAACTGGAAGAATGAGTCAAATGAAAAAGACCCCAATTTTATTAGGAAAGCTGCAGATGACCAGACAGCACTCATCAGCTCCGTAAGTAAGAAATGTTTAACTGACTTGGCAGTCGTCCTAATGACAGGATTTAATGACTGGATCACATTTAGAAGTGACTGTCATACATGTGTGAAAGACAGTACCCCATGGAAGATGATCAGGCAAGAATACAGCCCACAAGGCCCAAAACAATCTTTCCACATGATTTGAGAGGGGCTGGGGCCTTATCTAGTACATGCTGCACCATTTTGGACATGGTGCTTCAAGAGGATGTAGGAAGGAGAGAAAGGGTTCGGACAGGAATAATGATTAGAGGTGTAGAAAAAAGCAGGGAGAACACAGAAACACTACTCATTTTCTAACTGCCAGAAGTTTTAAGAATAAGTTACACAAATACCTGTAAGAAACTGCTTAGGTACAACTCATTCTGAGTTGATGTAGAAGAACAGACTTCTTGAGAATGCTTTGAAATCCCTTTAAGTCTTAATTTTATTTTACTGTGTGAGCTCTTTCACATTTGCATGTTTCTTTTAAAAAACAAAATATGTCAATCTTAAACTCATTTAATTTTAGACTTTATCTCCAGTCTTTGCCAGCTATTATGTCAAAAGTGTGATCATTTAACACTACTTAAACTTTAAAAAAAAAAAAAAACAAGAAGAAAAAAAAAACCCAAAAGATTACATCTACCACCAGGCAATGGACAGGTGAGGTAGTAGTTGAACTTAATGTTCACAAAACACTCAAACTTTTTCTCTGTTTCACTGTTTCCACTTGCTTGGTCAAACTCAAGCTGGACTTCATGAAGTCCCCAGCACAGATAATCTGTTCTGTCTTGCCTATCTCTTAGTATTGTTTTCTATGAACAGAGATACTTCTAGTGATTTTTTTTTTTTTTACCTACTTTCTATCTCTAAGGCAAACAGACTGGCTCTATATAATATATATTGGGTTATTTAATTATCCTTTTCTGGTACTTTATGGACTTTTCACGTGTTTATTCATGTGGCATCTAAGTGCTATATATTAAAATTCATAAAAACATTCATATGCAGCTCACAATGGCTATATGCAGGCAGGGAGAGAAGCATAAAAAAAGACTAGACCCAGAGTGACAGAAGGAAAGTTTTTTTTCTTCTTGGATCCTAAAAGAGACAAGGTGGAGTTTATTCCAACAGAAAAAGTTACAAAGTTGCTGGGCAGAAAACAAGCCTTAAAGACAACACGAGCCCTACTCAGGGCAGAAGTTGCCTTTCTCATTCCAAGCTTTCTCAGTTTCATGAAGTTCATTGCTCTAGTTTTAAGTAGCTCTGGGAGTTTTGAGCAAATTTCAGGCTCAGATTTTTGTTTCGTTCCTGTCACTGTGGTAAGGAGGGCCAAGACAGGACCATGGCAAAGGAACGGAGTCACCAGTAAGGAGAGGGAATCCTGCAGGCAGACTGCTCCTACGTGGAGAACTGACCAAGGCCTGTTTGCTGCAAGGCTGCACAACTCAGACCATGACAGCATGCAGAGGTTGCAGCTCTAGAACAGAAACCCAGGAGAGATGGAAGGAGCTACAACCCAAGTACCTCAGGTAGTCAATGTAGTATATTATCTTCTGGGAAGGAGCGAGACGGCACACAGGCCAAACACCTGCATATTGTTCATCACTTTAGACAATCCTGATCACGAGATGCTACAAGTGACTTCACTGCCAAAGAGACTTCTAGGTGGTATGACAGCTTGAAGAGAAGGTATGGAAAAGGGATCTCACGCAAGGGTTCTGGATGCCCCCAACAGCACTAAGCTGTTTCTCGGATATATTAAAAAAGTATTTACTACTGACACTTTTCTTTAATATATGAAAGGTTTGTCCACTGTATGGAACTGAGTAGAGAGAAACAGTGATGTGCTGTCTCAGCAGTCAAACAAAAGGGTCTGGGTGTATGTCTCCAGACAAGATAATTCACACCAGTACAGTTTACACCAGAAAGTACTTCTGCCTGTGCTGGAATAGTCCCAAAGTACTACTGACTAAGCTTCAGGCAAATAAAACTGTACGGAAGTAACTTGGAGAACTGGTTACAGTTTGTGGGAACATCTGGAAAAACAGCAAAGAAAGGAAGGGAAGAAAATGTAGAAGCACTTGGCCATCTTTGGGGATTGGAGAAGTGGCACATTAACCTTCAGCACTGAGGTTGGTTGTTGGGAAAGGACAGCACTCTGCCTCATGTGGGAGGCTGCCATGCAGGCTGATGGGTGTGGAAAGATACATGACGCGGTGGGAAGCACAGGCCAAGATCGCTGACCCCATGAGGAAAAAGGTCAGACTAACGCTGAAGAGGCAGCCTCTCCAGGGACAAGCAGGGAGCAACCCCCAGAGAGAAAATGTCACTCTATAGTAGGTCAGGTAGCAACCTGAGACACAGAACATGTGGAAAAGTGGCCCATAAAGCCCTCTTTGACCCTTCACAATAAGGGGGCTGCCCATGTTTGTAGGGAAGAGAAACAGATGAAGCTGACCACGATGGTGGCAGGTATATCTGTGAGTAAAAAGGTCACAAAAAGACAGAAACAAAATGTGAACTATGTCAGGAGAAGGAAGCTCAGAGGAGCAAGAAAAAATAGCCAAACATCCTGGATTGCTAAGCCCAAAGGAACCTGAAGTTTAATCAAGAAGTTAACATTAGTATTTAGCCCTGCCTACAGATCCAACCCACAAAACCTAAGGCACAGAGAGAAAAGCATCTGGTATCTGCAATTCCCAGGCTGGTCCTAAATCCACCAGACAGTGCAGTGATTTCAACACCCAGACTCCCAAGAAACAGGTAGGGAAAAGGACAAGAAATGTGAACAAGGTGGTACTCAGGCTTATCTGCTGCAGGGAAGATCACATAAGAGGTCAGGTAACCATGCCTTGGCCTCCATGGGCCAGACAGGGAAGTGTTAGAACTTGCCAATCCAAAGCTTTTTACACCCACCAGAAATGTGACATTTAAAACACCCTGAGGGCTGGTAAGGCTGTCACAGAGGAAAAACAAATAAATAGAAAGGCAAAGAAGAAAAAAGAAGAGATATGGCTTAAGCTGTGAAAGAGTGTGTTAAGAGAGAAATTTATGAGATGCTGTTCTGTCACTTGTCTTTGAGCTGCAGCTGACCGAGCTTGCTGGGCTATTTGAAGCAGGCCCAGCATGTGAGGCGGCACCACCCTGCATCACAACACTGCTTATGGAGAAAATTAGTAGAAAATTAGCTGGCCTTTAGCTTTACCACCAACGTGGTTATTACAGAGCTGTCCCCAATTGGAAAAAGTACAGCAGCCAGTAAAGTAAGGACAGTCCCTATTGATCAAAATATATTTTAAAATTCATGCCCCCTCCTCCTTTTCCCTCAATACTTCCCACTCAGCACCTTCAACTGTTGTGCCAAGCATTAAAGGGAGGTCATAAGCATATCCACAGTGCAAAACTGTTCACTATCTGCCTGTTCTATGCAGCTTGGCAGACCTTCCTGCTAAAATGTGTATGTGTTAGACCTAGGGGCCACAAAGAGAAAAAAAAACAAAAAAAAAAACTGGTGAGCAACCAGAATCTGAAAAAACTCAGTGTTACAATGAAATGCAAAATAGCTGAGGCATTTTGATGGACAGTGGCTTGGCCTCAGTCAGACGTTTTTGTCATGCCCCCTATCCTCCCCAGTCACAGCACTGCCGTCAGGTGGGTATGAAAAAAATTAATTCTAGCAAGCGCAGGACTGGCCCTGGCTACGCTCCCAGGGCCAGAAGCAGGTGCTGGTCAGGCAGCAAGTTTGTCACCCTATGTGTCGATTTGGGCTTTTTTGTTGTATAAAGCTAATTAAAAATAAATAAATAAAAAAATAAATAAATTTCCACTTGCTTGCACTTCTGCAATTGCAGGTACAAAACAAACACCATGTAACTTTTCTCATCAGTTACGAGAGAGTTTAAGTTGAAAGTAACAATTTTATTGCCCCTTTTTACTAGACCAGATTGGTATAACATGTTCTGGCCATGTAACTCAATGTTCTCATAAATCCCCCAAAGTTCAACCTTTTCTGATTTACCAGCACCAGTATTATTCACTCACACTTTTTATTTTTCTACACAGGATCAAATGAGCCATTTCTGAATTCAGAAGGAGTAAGAGGATGGTGGCTTTATGGTGGTCTTTATCAAGACTGTATTTTTCTTTGTTTTTGACGTGCAGAAGCACTGGAATTATGGGAAACCAGCAGACCAAAGGAAAAGTGTTTCTGAGACTTTTAACACTGGGTGCCCAAGGGAATGAGGCTCACGGCATCATAGTGAGAGGCTGTGTGCGACTGTGCTCTGGTGCTCACCTGTGCAGCCATCCCACACACCATGACCTCTTCACCCATTAAGTTTCCAGTCTTTCACACAGATTTGATAGAGGGAGAAGAAGTTTATACATAGTAAGTCCTCTTAAGCTGTGTGAGCAGGTGAAAGCAAAAAAAAAAAGTGTAAACAGTGTAACTAAGGCACACATGTCAACCTCACTTTGCAATCAAAAGTCAGTCACAGAAAAGGAGCGTTCAATTCTAGTCCTGGAGAATTCCTTTGTTTTGATGGTAGTACAGTAACATGATGACTTCAATAAAGAGAAATTCAGTATGGAAAAGGATCCAGGGTCTACAAACTGCATTTATTATCCTAAATGCAAATCAAGTTAAGTACTAAACCTGACCAAAGGTAACATTAAGACATTCTGTGAAAAAGCTGCATTCTTTTAAGCAATTTGTGAGAGTGTTTTTCTGCCCAATGTTACAAGCAAGCAGTGAAGAGCACACTGCCTTTCACCAGCTTATTACATTACACCAGATTTGAACCATTAGCATTGAAACCAACCAATGAATTCCTCGGGAAGCAGAAGCCGTAGCTGACCCAGTAACCCTTGAGAGGCTTAGGAAGAGCTTAGAGCCTTTAAAAGCATAGCAGACAAAAACACTCGGCAGATCCTTCATCATAAATATCGTTTCCTCTCTGGAAAGAGAAAATCCTGCCACACCAGTAAAAAGACCTTGGAAGACATCATTCTTCTCAGAGGGGGATATTTAGTCAGACTGCTGAGAGAAGCATAATCCCATGGGACACAGGAAGGGAGGGAAGAGAGTGAGGGGACTTTTAATTCCTGGGAAAATGCCTCATGAGGTCATGAGATTATTGCTGATCAAGCCAAGAAAGGGGATGCAACTGTTCCCACAAGGAAGAGGGAAGCAGCAAACAACATAAAACCTTTAACCTTTTTGTTCACCAAATCAAAGTGGTCAACTAAAGGGTAATGGTAGCTGACTGACTTTCACATCCCATAACCTCACAAACCACTAGACCTTCTGGCCTTGTCATTTCTCTCCCGTCAGCATTTCATAAGCTGTTTCAAATACTCTGAATATTTTACGTCTCTTGTTCTTTTTCTTTGGAACTCATCTATTAGATCAGACTGGCACAGGTCTGTTTACTTTTTTCCTTCTTCATCTTATACATCACCGGACGAATTAAGTCCAAGCTATCAATATCTGACCTTAAAAAAGAAACAATTCAGTTCATTACAGTAAAACTTGTACCCAGTGCCAAGAATAGAAAAAAGGCCAGGAAAGTAAACTCCCATGTTAAACTAGACCTGGCATTCCTGTAGATGGGCAATATGTATAAAGGAAAGGACTAAAATCTTTCAAGTCTTAGAAATCACTATCCATTCCTTAGCATACAGAGGAAAGTGAGAACATTCACAAGTAACTGGAGTCTTGGAGGTGCAGGCTAACGGGTCTTCTTTGAACAGGCAATATGACAGTATCTTAACATTATAGTAAGAAAACTGTGACTTAGCTACCTTTTTTTTTAAAACATATGCTACACAAGATGTGTGATTTTTCTGTTCACCTTTACAGGCAACTTGCACACAGGGTAACTATGCTCCCAGACAGAAGACATAAGCGAAGACAGCAGTGAAGATATGCCAGTTCAGCAACGATGTCCCACTCCTATGCACTTCACCATTTCCTGTCCTCAAAATGAACACCGTAGACCTTCACACAGCATGTCTTCCCTGTTCCCACCAGGACAGCCAGGAGCTCTCTAGCTTTAACAAGCACTCTCTTGGCCCTCACAGACCTTTTTGCAGCTTAGAGAAGTTCCCAGCAGGCTCCTGGATTTCACTGTCCTGATCCCATTCCTCCAGCTCAAAGCAAAACAGAAGCCAAAACCCTCATTGCTCCCCCAGCTGCCAGGCTGTGTGGGGAAAGGACACGATCCCCCCTCCATGACCCAGTCCAGCCTGAGCATTTCCATCCCAGCTGCTCTCTTTGCCTCTAGCAGTCCTGTTCCTCAGAAATCTCACTGACCGCTGCAGTGCTACCACTGACTGTCTCCTCCCATTCAGCATCATATCCCTGCTCCTTCCTCGCTCCCTGGTTTCAGAGAGGATGGAAACTAACAGTGGTTTTCAAACTAAATTTCGTGGTTGCAGTGTTAGAACATCCTACCAATGTTAAACAACCTTACTGAATGCTGCTTGCTGCCTTTGCAGGGGAACAAAAGTCAATGAGATTCCCTGGCAAGCTAAAATGAGCAGAATCAGTCTTGGTCTTCCATCACCCTCTCAGCAAGGTAATACCTGACAAAATGTTCTTATTAAAGTATATCGAAGCATGGCCATCTTCCACATGTACATCCAAGGAAGACTGAACGGCACAGCAAACCATGACCAGAAATTAGTCAGGTGGAAAATGCAAGTATGGTCTGTAAAAATAACTGAGGAAACAGTGAATTTGTCTTGACTAAAATGCAGGTTATAAAATCCTTATTGAACTCAATGGACTTCATTAATTGTGAAATGGCAAGGTGGACAAGCTGCATAAGTTTCCTGTAAGAAAATGATCCCATTATGGAGACAAAGGGAGGCAGCCCAGATCCTCAGAGCACAGCCGGCTCCCGCCCGAAGGGACAGGGCGTCACAGCTGTTGGCCAGTGCTGCTCTGTAAATGTGCCCGCACAGCAGCGGCTCCCAGAGTCTGCAGCCTGCTCAGCCTTCAGGGAAGTTGATGCCTCCACACAGGGCACAAAACTCCTTTTCTCATCCTCTGGTATAACGCAGCTAAAATACAAAATTCAATAGATAGTATGTGCATTATTTAAGAAAATACTGTATAGGATCTTAATCAACAAGACTGTTTAGGGTTAACACTAAGCAGGTATTTCCACTAGAACTGATAGCAGAGATGGTGCTCTCCAGCCTTGGTTATGGCATGGGAAAGGCTGCTACTGAAAACTAGATAAGTGAAAGCAATTCAATGCCTCCCAATTTTGTAAGCAGTCCATGAAGGACAGATCCCCAGCCTCTCCATCCCTGCCTTTTGACCAATTTTCTATTTCTAATATAAATATTTCTATTATATCTATTTCTATTCACAATTTTCTACTTCGAATATAAAATTGAAATTGTGCTACAGGCTGTGAATTTTTAATTTCATTTACTTGTTTCAATATATAACTGAGCTGTACTGAACAAAAATTACAGACTGCTAATCTGAAATGATGCTTAAAAATTGATTTCTATTATGGAGTCTTGGGTTTTAATCACATTATTAACAAATGACTTTTAGAAAAGTTAAGAGCAGTTATACTTTAGTTAAATAAGAATAAGAATAAATAATAACAATCATTTTTCAGAAGTTAATCAATTTCAGAGAAAGTTAACCTTGTCAGGTTTTTTTTTGTGGGGAAAAAAAAAACTCCAAACCAAACATATTTTAATTATTTAAGTAGTTTCACCCAAACCTGTAAGGAACCAGATGCTCAATTTTGCCTCTGACATATCCTGGCAGACAACTTCCATATCTGTCAGAAAGTTCCACGACAAATGGAAGTACAACTCATTAAGATACAATAACCTATAGGGTAAAAAATAAATAGTAAAGTATCCTCTAAAGTACTATCATGACAGCAGAACATAACTAACTGGCTGTTTTCAAAGTGTGATACACTAGCTGCTTTGAAATTATATCTACTGTTGTTTTAAAATAAAAATGTGTTTTATAAAGATACAATAATCAAATGAGGGTGCTCAAAACAGAAGCGAATTTTTTTTTTTTCAGTGTATTACGTTGCATTAATTCACCAGTAATCTTGCATTTAATACAAGATTCTTGATGTACAACTAGCTATCCAAGTATATGACTATATAATCAATGCCAATTTAGCAGGGTTACTGTCCTTTATTCAATGTTACTATTTCCATTAGTAACCTTTGCAACTAATATACTAAAACAGATAAATTGGGAAGGCCATTACTTTAATGCAATAATCATAAATTATCTTTCATTTGACATTTAGTCCTAGCCAAAAAAAAATAACCAAGTCTCACAAAGGGTAATTAAGAAATCATATATATAACTTCAAGTGCAAAGAACATTGTATTGTAGATCCAGTCTCAACGGCGAGGTTGGTGAGACAAAAAACCTGAATAATACATCTTCCAAGGAGGAAAAGGTAAGTCTCTTCTTTAAAAATACAAAATTACTAACATACCAAATTCTTACCAGAATAATACAAAACAAGGCTAACTAGGTAGCATGCATAGACTAAGACCATTGCAAACAGATTTATCTTTATTTTCCCTCTGATGTATAACCAGCTTAAAGAACCGAAACATTGTACATAGAGAAAAGTTGGACAGGTCTAAAAGGCCATAATAAAGAAGCTTATATTGCTACTTGCATGCAATTCAGGATTGACTAAACCTTGAAGTTCACGGTAGAAACTGTGAAGTCACAGGTATTAAGATCTGTGATGTTCTCTAAATATAGATAATTTAGGTCATAACCATAAGAGATACAAACAGTCCTCTGAGATAATCTTCATGTGACACTGGTATTACTTTAAAAGGAGTATTTCTATAATAACTCTTGATTAAATATAGAAATATGACAGCAGTGACTAAATCTAGATACTGTATGGTTTTCCTGTAAAGCTCTTCACACAAACTGGCTGTGCAGTCACTGGACAGACAGCACTAAAGCTGCTAACCACAAAACTAGTTTCCTTCTTGGTAACTTTAAGTCTCCTTTCCAAGTATTTGTATATTTTAAAGATGTTTTCTATAATGTTTTCAGAGATAGAAACTCACTTCAGAAAGAAAAAAAATAAGCGAGAGGCTATCTATAGCCTTTGTCACAAAATGGAAATAGATATTAACATCCTCCTAAATGTCACTAACAACTTAACATTTCACCTACTATCTTCACCGTCTCCATTAATTCCCAGAACCCTTGAACTCATGAAGTCAGTAATGTGCTGGAGTATCTAAGTTACTTGCTGAAGTTATTCAGATAAGATTTGAAATGTAGAAGAAGGTGACACGTACAGATGGCCGCATGTACCAGGAGATTAAGCCGATATATTCTAGTCTTTACAGTTGTGAAAGAAGGTTTGAAAACGCTTCCCAAACCTTGCCTAAAGGCTCAGAAATTTGGGAGCACACCTAATAAAGAGTGTTGGTTTTAGTGTTTAGCTCATGACTTCCTGAGGTCTGCAACCGGGGAAATTGCATTTACTTCTCTAATCTTTTTTCCCCTCTTTATTTCCTTCCTTTCACTGCCGCTTCATCTCTAACTCTGCTTCTCAGATCTCCAACATTCTGCTTTTTTAAAATTATTTGGAGTTTTCTCCTTCCTCTCTCTTAAAGGGCACTTGCCACATCCTCTCTCCCTTCTCCTGCTAACTCTACCAGCATTAACTGGATCAAACTCTGCCCGGCCCCTCAGACCTCAGTGCTACCATGATGTCTGCCTGGTATCTCTGCAAATCTTCTCCTTGCAAAGGCTCACTGCAGAAGGTGGGAGAAATGCCACCTGGCAAGTGAAGGAGTATATAAGCACCAACTCCCTATAGGCCTTGAAGACAAAGAAATAAGATGCTGCTGTTTCTTGTGACAGGTGCAGGCTTACTGCTAAATTAATACCACAGGCCTGAGGGTCTTGTCTTCCCCTGCCTGGAGACTTGCTTTAGCTTCTAACAGAAATTATCTGATGTCCAGGTAACTGCTACACATTCGGCTTCACTTTTTGCTTAGCTTTGTACAACTGTGTTGTGTAATGCCTATTAAACATATTTTTGCAACTAATAAACAGTAGTAATGAATAATTATTCTGTGCACAGTAGACTGTCTGTGACCCTGCAATACGATGCAGAGGAATGTAGGCATGGGAGGAGGGTAGAGGTCCTGAGCGACCGTGGAAGCCAAGGGCTACAAGCAGCTTGTCTAGTGGCCTATGATCGGTCATCAAACAAATGGGAGCTGCACGTAAAACTGGTTTTAGGGGTAAAAAGAAAACAAGAACCAGTACCAGCATACATAAAACACACTTCATACAGCACCTTTGGATGTAACGTGGAGTTACAGCACAACAAAAGTGCAAGCCACAAAGCATGCTAGCAAACATGTAAGAACAACCCAAGATGGATCCTATATGGAGGAGGAAGAAGCCACCAGCATCAGCACTGTGCTCCTCCCGGTAAAAGATGCTGCTGATTCACTGCACTCCCTCTCTAATCCCAACAGCTGCCACAGACCTTAGGACCCAGAGGTACAGTGGGAAAAAAGGGTAGATGTTAGAAAGTTCATGTATATATTGTTTTAACTGCATATAATTTTAAACTACTGAAACTGGAATAACAATAGTTCTTTGATTAAACTAACAATAAATTCTTGGCTTTCCATATAAAGTCCTTCCATTAGTCCATAATGGCCTTTATGAATCAAGGCCTGGTAATAATTCAACCAATCTCTTCCCAAAACATCAATCCCCCACAAATCAAACATCATAATGTTTAGAAGTGACAAGTAAGATTTGGCTCATTTTTCCTACAGATTACAGTAGAGAAAGCTCAAAGGTGTTTACCTCCTTGAAAAATGCATTTTGTTAACTAAACAGAGATCAACAAATGGGTGGCATTAAATCACCACTCTCTTCTACATCACTCAAATTATTTGTTTTTAAGTTGTTCAAGCAGCATCCAGACAAATATTTTTAGTATCATATTTCTCATATCTTCATTCGACCCATCAAGATTCAAGACTCACAAATGCATTCATTTTTTTATTAATAAATAAACCAAAACCAGTTTACTGGGGTTATACTTACATTTTTAAGGTGTACAGAAAAAGTATTGTTTGTAGAAATATGGGCTACTTATTTAAAAAGCTACATATTTTAAATGCAAAGAGAAAGCAAATAAAATGGGAACCAACTCAATCATTGACATATCTCTTAAGGTGTGCTTGTACTCTCTTTTCTTTCGTAAAAACTTAAGTTTGAAATGCTGTTTTTCCAAGCACGTATGACATTGGAGTTAAACTTCTTGGTCTCTTGAAATTTGAAACTCAGCAACATAATAAAAACCAGGCAAAAATTGTAACAAATTCTGCCCATGCAGGACTATAAATCAGATTTTCAATTGGATTTTTTTCTTTTGTGCATGCTCATACATCTGGAAAGGAAAAGAATAAGAGGAATCTTCTGGGTGAAATGTCGTTCAGTTTTACATTGCCAAGAGCTAATTTTAGCGCTTCAAAGTACCGAACGTTCCTAAACAGAAGAATAAAGATAGAGCCACATCCAGAATTCAAGAAGCAAATATTGTCTCTATCTCGATGCTTTCCATGTGCAATACTGAGGGCTACAAAGTCAGGGTCCCTCAAAAATTAATGTTTGTAAATTCTCTGCTTCACCATAGCAAACAGTCTTTTCAGTGTTCCTAATTAGCAAGCTAGTGCCAACTACTATGTGAACTTAAAAAACAAGTTGCTGGTTAGAGAAGAGGAAGGCAGTACCTTTGCATGCTCGGAGATCTTACTATTAATTAGATGTGAAAATACGTTTTGCACTGTTATTTAGTTGTGTTGAAAAGGATATCTATAAAAGTATACTTGATGCATAAACAGTTTAATACCTCTCATTCCATCAGATTTGCAATCACTGCACCTACTTTTCTATGGAAAAACAATATTCCTTTCTCATTAAAAAAAAATTGCAAGCAAAGGAAGCAGGGTAAGGGAAACTCACTAATAGGAAAGAAAATGCAACAGAGACAGCTGACGTGGCATTATTTGCAATGGTAAATTGCACTTTGAAATACTAGAACTATAAACTTCTTAGTGACTTTTCACCAGCCCAAAAGAACACTGTCATTTAAAAGCTATCAGCTACAGAGATGGCCTTTTCCATTTAATAGAGATGTAGACTACTACACTTACCAATATTGCACGTATCTTGCAATCTTTGTTATCATAACACAAAGAGTTGATAGAAAGAAATGTTTTGACCTTAAGCAAGAAAGCTAGCAAACAGATCCAAGCAGCAGTAGCACTGGCAGTCTCATACGGTGGACCAGTGATCATCTTCAAGGAAAGGTGATCATCTGACACATTGGAAGAGCACTAAAAAAGTCAATTAACTGCCAAAAAGTATAAAAATAAATAATCCCAGTAGAAATCTATTAATAGCCTCTAAACTTTGAAGAAGCTACCAACTTCTTGAGAAACATCCACAGCTGATATTGAACACACTATCAATAGTGTTTAAGTGGATGACATACAACAAGAAAGAGCAGCTGAAAGTCAGGACCACAGGGCTTTCATGGTTTTGGGGCTTCAGTGCTTTAGCATGAGAGATTAACTTAACCTGCACTGCAAGCAGTCTCACCAAAGTAATCACCAACTCACTGTATTGAAGATGCACAGAACAGCTGCACGTGTGGGGGGTTGTGAATTCAGCATACGTTATCATGTAAAAAGTTTTCTTATCTTGAAAATCAGGCTTAGTAGAAAAGAAACCTGCTTTAAGAAATATGAATGGGGGAAACAAGGAGAAGAAAGAGGCAGCAATCATTACAAAGCCTAAGCCCAAAAGGCTACTTAACTTATTTCACGTCCAGTCAGCATCCAGTGTCCAGAGCCCACAAAACCTTACATGAGTCTTGATTAAATCAAATAAAGTGCATTTTTTTTTTTTATTTCAATAGATTATTCATTAAGCAAACGCCTGTAACCTAAAATAAAAGTGAGCACATATTTTATAAAGATCTGGAAATAGCTCTTAATTCTGATCTATGAAACATTATGAAACACCAGTGAAAAATCATTACTACATCCAGAGAATTCAGCAGTTAATCTTAGAGGGCAAGGGGGGCAGGGAAAAGGCTCATGCCTTGAGAGGGAATCCAGACAGACAAAAAAGTTGTGTCATATCTGAGAAATTTACTGACTACATTTACAGTCTGGTATTCTCTTATGCTATAAAATGGAATTTGCAATTTATTTCACGTGAATTCAGCTTCTTTTTCACACAGGATATCACAGATGTGTGACTTCATGATGTGCTAGTTGAAACATGAATGGCTGCTTTGAAAAGACTTAAGACTTGATACTGGACAATAATCTAAGTTTAAATGTATGCAGACACACAATTTTAACTCTGGAGATCGTATGTGTCCATCTTTTTGAAACATAAGCCATACATTAAGTACCATTGCTTTTTACCTGTTAAAAACAGCCTGGACAAAAGACGTTCTGAACTTAGAGAAAACATTGATGACTGTTACAGAAAGGCAAATGGAATGTGTTAAATGCCCAATTTATGAGGCGAATATAAAAAAAAAAGCTACCAAGGAACTGTAAGAAAATCACACAAGCGTGCATTTGGAAAGAGTTCACAATTCAATGATCCCTTTTTTTCACTACTGGCAAAAAGAAGAAAGTTCCTGCTCTGTCTCAAGGCAGCTTAATGCATTTATTTAATTTTTTTTTTTGGTGAATTTTACCCAACTTGGTGATTGACTGGCAAACGTGAATTAAAGCAGTTAAGAAAGACCCCAGCAATGAGACTAGACATGAAGGGTAGACGATGTGTGCTGTCTACAAAGTTGGTTTTATTTCTACAGCTGAGGAGCTGAATGTTGGTGGTGAAGGAATTTCTGCAAAGGAGATCATATTCTTCCCCTCAATTTCCTCTCTCCTTTTAAAACTCAATGCAAGGGGCAGCTCTCAAGCTATGTAAAAATGACATTTTCTTTCTGTGATGACTGGTACTTGTTTTTCACATGTGGCAGGCAGCAGGTCCCAGCTGCTCCTGGCCCCTGCATCCCTGTCTGTCTTTGGAGATGCTCCAGCCAGGCATGGAGCAGGCTGCCTGGGTCTTAACACACCTCATCACCATGACTAACGAGGAGAAACTGAGGAAAAAGGGAGAGGAAAGAACTAGAAATCTGAGGAGAGTAACGGGCCTGGTAAAATATATAGTGAGAAGGAGAAAATTAGGGCCAAACCACCACCAAACAGAGCTATTGTAGTTGCCCTACAAAAAGGACATTGATCTGGATGCAATCATCTGTTGTAATGAAATCTAGACAAACTTTGCATTTTAGAAAATTAGAACTAATCAGTTTATGTCTACCTACAAAGCAGCTATCCCCTCTAAAGTACCTGTTTGAGAAATACAGAGATAAGTGAGATAAATGGCCCTGGATCAGATGTCATGTGCTGGTTATTTATGAAGTAAAGCAGAAGTCTTAAAAGGTACTTTCAAGGATATTTTAATAATGAAATTGAAATCTAATTCAAGATGTCCTTCAGGCAACAGTTTTACGCACACTTTCAATTTTTTTCAGCCAACATACTCACCAAAATTAAATGCTGTCTTCCCATGACCCCCAAATTATGTCTTCTTACTCCTATGCAGCCTCTCTCCTGGTCCCAAACCGCAATTTGGACAGCAACGAGGTGAACACAATCACAAAACTGATACTGCTTGTACCCATTTTTTTTCCATTAGATTCTCAGTTTTATTTCACTATGCAGTCACATAAAAGCTTTTCCAGCAAGAGGGCTGGACCATAGCATTCATCTATAGAAAATACTGCGTGAAGTTTACAGCATCAACTGATTAGTGCAGTCCAATAAAAAACTAAAATAACTGCGAATAATTCTGCTTACAAACTTATTTAAATACAATAGATTTGGAATATGTTTCTTTTTCAAAATGTATGCTTTATTTGGTTGTTGATTTCATGCCTTTTTTAAGTAATTGTGGTATAAAAGCACTTTGGTTCATGGACTACCTTTTGACTTAAAGTTGAAAGAATTTCTTTCACTATTTAATGTGCAGAAAGTCACTGCAGCCTACTAACAGATTCACAGTCAGTACAGGCTCATTTCTTTACCTGTACATATTATTATTTGCATACATACATTATACATATAATAAGTGCCTGTTTTGAAAGACATTCTAAACTGATCAGAGTAATTTTTTTTAAAAAATGCAAAAGCCTATCTGCTAACTTCTACTTTAACTAGGCTAAATATAATAACTAAGCCCAGGCTTGAATACAAAATTCGTATTACAATTTAAACATTCAGCAGTAAACAAAATATGATACTCAAAATCAGCTTCTTGCATATGCAGCCTACAACCTCACAACTTTAGGAAAAGTAGGAGTGATTTAGTGGACATTTAATATGTGACAGATTCTTTTTCTTTTCAGTTCTAAAATGATACTAAAATATACTTTTCTCCTATTCCTCTGAATTTGACTCTGAGACAAAATAATAATTTAAACATGATCTCTGTGTTACTCAATAGGTCTACTAAATTTGCTTTGTAACAAAGTTAATCCAAGGAATTCTCCTCTAATTGGGCTGAAACCAGGTCTCAAAGCAGCTAGCTGGAAGCAAGACAGTGCCAGTAAGGGTCTAAGTATCGTCTGCTGGACACGGCTGGCTTTTTGCATGCCAGAGTTGGCTTTTAGCAAGGTTGTTAAATCTTTGAGCTGCTCGTCAGGGAGTGGAAGCAATTTATGTCTTTTCCACCTCTAAAAGCAGACTTGTGGAAAATGTGGTGTTAAAGCTTCTGCTGGTCATCCCAGGGGGAACACACTGAGGATGTGCGTGCTGGGACTCACAAGTGAACAAGACATGAGAAAAAGATCAGAAATATCTGCAGAATGTTCAGTGAAGATTTCTGAGATTTTATCCCCTCAGTCCCCTTCCAAAATGAAACAAATTTCTGTAAACACAGAGCACCTCAGACAACGTGCAGTGAACCACAAGTATTTGGTACACCTACAGACAACATCAAACAAGAATTTGACATTGGAAGACACCATAGATACAACTCAGCAAAAGCTATCATACAATACAGGTGAACCTACAGTCATACAAACAAGTCTACTCCCTCTGAAAACATTTGCAAAGGATAAGCAAGGTACCAGTGTTAAGAAGTTAATTCCTTCCATTACAAACACATTTTATGCATCAGAGATGTGACAGAGGTAATGGCTGGTTTACTATAATTATTTTAACTATGTTTTCTCTTTTTATTATCCTCTCTTTTATGAAGGTCACACAAAATCAGTGAATGTTTTGGCCTGACTGAACACAGCTGATATTTAAAGGGCTGTGAAACAGCCAAAGAAGGGCAGAAACAATCTGAGCTTCAACAGAACTCTGTGACATCCTGGAACACCACTGACCAGCACATCCAGCAGTCTCTTTAATATGATCGAGTGATCGATGCATTGTAGTAGTGATGCTTACTGCTGTAACACAGTGTTTAGTACCCATCATTTGGCATTTTACAGCTAATTAGAGAAGCCTTGCTCTCCACACATGAAATTTCTTTGAGTGTTATTCAACTCACTGCTAAATTTGACAGTATTATGCAAGAACATGTGCATCCCCCACCTCTGCAAAAGGTTTCTCTCCTATGCGTACTTGATACTGATTTCACACAAGGCCAGGCATTTGATAAAGCTGTTTCTGTCCTTAATATAGTTAAAGCAACGTACACAGCAACTCAACGTCTGCTAAAATAAATCATGCACTTAATTTGTGAGATCTTCAATAGTTTATCTTCCTTTTACTGTACTAAAGACGTCATACTTTACCAAAGATCTCAACCCTAGTATAAAACACAAAGAACCTATATAAGGAACATTGAACCTACTGAAAATGTTAATAAAAAAATAACTTAAGGCCTTTTTATTTGAGAAAAAAAAATCTACTACAATAATGAAAATAAATACATTTTCAAGGTTTAGAATTCTGTAATAAGTAACAAAATTCTACAAAAACATATTTTGGCTCTCTTGAAATGAGTATGTGTGACCAGACTACTTAATTAAATTTATATTCTTAAAACAAGATAAATTTGTGGTCTTAGACCTTGAGTAGCTGGTTAATTTACTAGTTAAATTCAAGGAGTATGTTCTGAACTGCCCCAAGATGTTTTAAGACATTATCTTCTATTTTCATCCAAAGATCTTCCACCGAAAAAAGAACATCAATAGATTTCAGTAATTTGACACGACCTCTTTCCCCTTTTATCTCCACCTAACCTTTCAGCTTGTTAGAAAATATTTTTAAAAATTCAAATGAAGAAAAAAGGTTAAGACATTCAAAGTAGACAACTTGTTTCTGCCAACATATTTAACAGATAATATTCTATTTTATCCAAGCAGAATGACTTCATGAGAAAACTAAAAAAGGAAAAAAAAAAAAAAACAAAGAACCAACCAAAAAAACAAAAATGGAGCAAGAGAAACAATTTTAACTCCTTGCTATAAATCAAGAAAGAGAAATGGTGTCCAACCTAGGCCTCCCGTCTTTCTCATAAATGCTTACATACTTAGCCTTGAATTGGAAGAGGGATCAGTACAGGAACTTTTCTCCAGCTGCATTAATGCCACATAAGTCCTTGTGTGTACTTTGTCACTTCATTTATTTTACTTCTACTTAAAATATTAAAAAAAAAACCCCACTAATTTCAACAGGGAAAAAATTGTTTGTGGGTTTGATGGGGAGGTTCCTGAGTTAGCTGTGGTTTATAGAAATTTCTGAAAAGAAATGAGTTTATTGACGAAAATTAAGACTTCTTTTTTCAGAGCTTTTGAAAAGGATCAGCATAGTATTTTTAAATAATGTCTAGAGCTTGATGCTATGATTATATGGATACATAGAATCTGAACAGACAGTATCATAGCAATACTGCTATTGAATACTCTATATGAGCACCTAAATGACACATCTCACTAAACAACCACATGTTTTCTGCAACATCTCAAAGAAACGGATTTAGGACTTGAAGTTATTTTGCTTTGTATACATGTGTAAGATATTTGACAGTATCAGTAAGGCATTAATTTTTTACCACTTTTCAAAAAGAAAAGTGTCTCTGTGTTCACAACAAAATTTCTACTATTAATACACATATGATGAATTATATTTTCATATAAACATTTAAGAATAAGATACAGTTACAGTATATTTAGTAAGCTTTCATCTCTGCAATTCCATGCTCTCATAAAGGAGTTTGCGGTAGTGAGCATTGTTTGTTACATGCAGTGATTTTTTTCTGACAAAAGACCACTGTGGTGAAAGCTTCAAATCAGGATTAAAACATACAGGGAGAATCCACGGGAAGTCATGTACAAGGACAGACATTCATGGTGCCTAGAATTAATTATCATAGCTTCAAGAGCCCAGTGATGAATAACACACATTAAAATGTATCAAAAATGTATTTCTGGTGACATGAAAGATGCATGCAGGATGGTATTGATATTGTACGTCCCAGCTGTTGAACTATGCTTGTCTCCATTCCTGCCTGAGTGTGCAACGGTCCTGCAGCAATGTCAGAGAGCCTATAGCTCATAAATACAGGAAAATTGCTGCAACACGCGCTGAAGTTTAAAAAGAAAATGCAGGTTTACTTCTGACCATGGGAACACAACTATCCACCAGACTGCACCAGGTAAAAATTCTAGCCTGGATTTGCCATAGGCATTCAGGAAGAAATACTGAAATATGTCATTTTTGAGACAAAAACAAGATCTCCTGAATTCATGACAGAATGAAGCAGATAAAGCACCTGCATTGCTTTATGCCCTTTTATGTCTTGCTCTTTTTCCCGGGATTAAGTAACAAGAGTGTAGATATGTCCTTGTTCACATCAGACAGCTTCTGAAGAGCAGCAATCAAAATCACTTGTGACTGATGAACAACCCACAGCATGTGCTGCTGTATCAGAAACTAGGATCAGCGGTAGGCTAAGTGCAAGATCCTAGCCAGGACAGGAGAAGATAGATTTCTCAGCTGAAAAGGACACATTTACTTTTTCAGTCCTGTGATATGGAGCACTTGGGTCTTCATCCACATCTCCACATCACAGCACACTACTGCCTATGAGGCTGCACCTCACTCACTGGAGTTAACTGACCTGGCTTAGAAATGACCCTACCAAAATAAATGAACTGAGCAGCTGTGGATGGAAACTTCTTAAAACAAACGCTTCAGAGCCAAAGCCACTGCCATGAAACTGCGTTGCCAGAGAGACGCAGTACAATCAAAAGGTGCGAGAGAAAGACTGTCGAATATGAAACGTGCAAGGTGAAAAGTCAAACCTTTCAAACCTGCTCAAGAATGCCAATATTCAACTCCCTGTATCTCCTCCTTCCAACCAGATTTTCTTCAAGCTGAATCACAGAACAAGGCTGTGTGAATCAATCCACATTGCATCTAATCCTTTCCAAAACTACTTTGCCCCATTTACCCTTCCCTAATCTCAGAGCCTGTACCTCAATCACAGACTTTCAAGAGAAACTCTTGGTATGAGAACTTTCCTTGGAGATTTTGCCCGGCACTGAGCCTAATGCCAAGATAAGCTCTTGCTCTGGAATGCAAACGGCAAGGATACAGCTGCATGCTGAGTGATTTAATCTGGTGATTTTAGGCTGAGAAGAGTTTAAACACAGGAGTAAGGAATCTTTCCCTTTCTAAGGGACAAGTAAGGGTTTCAACTGCAGTTGAGTTTACACATACATAGCGCATCTAGACCAGCACAGCTCAGCAGATTTATCCTCACAAGATGGAAGCACCCATCTGCTTTGTCACAAGCTGCTGGAGTTATCAAGGTCCCCAGCTCACTGTCGTCAGAGCTGGGACAGGCCCTGGAAACACTCCTCTTCCTCACCTTCCTGTCCGGGAACCTAATGTCACATCCCTGCGCCTGCAGCAGACAGCTAAAGTGCCAGGAGAGGCAGCAAGAGAAGGCAGATCCACGCTCAGTCCCCACCAGACCAGGTTCACCAAACAGAACGGGGCCACTGTAAAGGCAGAAAAATAATGAGCAATACAGCAGAACACTGCTGTGGTGGCTCTGTGTTACATCTCAACTGGATAAAACTACCAGGGAACACCACGGAAGACAGCAAGGAAATTTGTACTTTGCAGACAAGTCATCTTCCTCGCTGCAAAAGGGGAATAAAGGGTCAAAATAACGAAAGAGCTGGGATAACAGCAAGTTCCCTTACAACTCCTCTGGGAAGGATGCTTTCAGCTGTAATTTGCCTGCTACTAAAGACAGAAATACATTTGCCTTTCCAATTACTGCCATTTATCACTGCTGATGATTAGGAGCAATGTGCACAGCTGATTCGCAAGATGGCAGGTACTCAGCGTTTCTTCTCATTTTTATTTCAGTCAGGAAGTGTTTCTCTCATGACAGCCCAAGATGATTGGGAGTTACAGTAACCCCAAGTGCTTCGTCTATTTTACTGCAAGTGAAATATTAGAATCCAAGAACTTCGGAAAACTCAATTTTCAAATAATTGGCAGAATGGATGGAGTCAAAAAGCAGCAGGCACATCTCTTCTCTCACTTCAACATTCTGACATCACCAGTCAAAACAATCAAAGCAGCTGCAGTTTGATCCTTCATCTTCCCTTTCAAGATATTTTTCCCTTCACTTCTCCTTCAGTCACTGAAAAAGGACAGCTTGCAAATCAGAAACACAAGTATATCTGCACAATAAAAACTCAAACCACAGGCTGCATCCCCGCTTTCCATAACTGTCAAATGCAGATCTGTTCAAAGGCATCACTGGATTTTGGATTCCAGATATAACAAACAATAAATCACCTTGAAAATATGTATCTACCCGAGATGATTCCCAAAATGAGAATAAAAGACAGTCTTGTTGGTATGTATTTTAGTCATATATTTCTCTTAAATATTTTATTTTACCATCAGTGTGCTACCATACCTTTCCAAGAAGAAAAAAGAAAAGAAAAAAAAAAAAAAAAAAATCACACTCATAAGTCAAAATGGGTTAAATGCAGTCCAAACTAGTCTTTCTCCAAGCCACTGCACCACATCACGTGGGTCAGTGTCAGCCAGGATACCTCTGCAAGGTGAGCCACTGCTGGCTCCGTCTCATTCCTGCTTCCAAAAAGCCTCTGGTAGTCCATGACCAGCTCTGATCACAGGAAACTGTTCTCTGATAAAACACTTCTATGTCCTCACAAGTTAATCCTTTGGTACAGTAGTTCTCATAGCAGAAGAGCCATGCTTGTCCTCAGGACTTTTTTCTCAGTATTGTCTCTCTGTTTCTCAGAGACAATTTATCTCTTTCTGCTGATTAAAGAACATCAGGAGGCTCTAGGATCTATCTATATCTAAATTTAGGCTATGTTAATATCCCTTCACTCTGCTGTTCCCCACTCATATCCAAGAAGGAGAAGAGGAAAGGGATATTTATGAACCAGATTTGATCACTCTCTAATAACAGTATGAACAGAAGATGATAGGGTTTTTTTTGGTTTGTGGTTTCTTTTTTAATTAGAGAGGGTACTATTTCTGGAGCCTTTGATTCCAGGTTACATGAGACCCCACTGGGAGAAACAATTCCAGTCCTCGAACAATGCAGCCCAACGGTGAGAATGGATAAATTGTTCAGGGAAACAGCCAACATAAGGACAGGCACTAGTGTAGAACAAGTGTATACACTTAAGTTGAAGACAAAATAGATCATGGATATAAACAAGAAACTATAGGTCACAGGCAGCAGTATAAAGGGAGCTGCTTTATGTCCCAATGTTACACTCTCGAGAAAAAGCAGCAGAAATGAACTAAGATAATTAAGAAAAAGAGTATCTGTAACCTGATTCGAGCAGATCCAGCTAAGCAACAACCAGATTTGCAACTGTACTTTTGGATCAACAACTCATTTATTTCCAGCTAGACCATTGCGCCAGCTCCCATGTAATCCCAGCAACTCTGACATGCAACATTAGCTATCTAAATGATAACACGCAATGGAAATATGCTGAAACAAAAGGGCAGATGAGAAGAAATCAATGAAAAAAATATTACCATAGATAACAGCTACCACAAAGTACTATCTGTGTTGCTATGTCTTTGAGTGCTGTTCAGCACCATGATGTTCTTCTATTGACAGAAAATATAAAAAGTCTCCATGATGGAACAAGGTGACATAATCTAAGGATGCACATCAAGGTGATGGGCACTTCAGGTCTGTCAAAAACGCTACTGCAGCTTCAGGAGACATACCTTAACTAGCTTTGCAGCTGCCTGCTAGCAGCATGGGGTCATTCAGAGGCTGTGAAACTTGAGAGTGAATAAATACTTAAATAACTAGTCTTGGCACACTGCACTGGATAATTACATCTGACAATCTTTTCATGCCTTCAGCCTTGCAGGGATATGTAGGCATTATCCCAGCCTGCTACACGTTTCAAAGCTGTGGTCCCCAACCCATGCATGGAGGCAATGTGTTACACTTAAGACATTGCATTATTACTCACAGCCACAAGCCATCATCACTACTACAGCACACATCAAGGAAGCAAAATACAACGACTTATATTAGTGCTTAAGAGCCAAAGCAGCAATATCTGGCATAAACATTTCAATGGTTCACCATTTTAATGTAAAAATTCCTTAAATGGCATTTTAAACTGGGACTATGGATACTTCAAGTTTTAACAAACTTCTAAAAGGATGGTAGCGGTAGAGTATTAGGTGGAGTGCAAACAAGCAGAGCTGAGAGGAACCAAGATTTCCTATTATGGACACAGTTACTGACTTTTGGAAGGCCACAATCCAACTTTGACAGCCACTTAATAAGTTTCAGGGCCAAAGGATGTTGAAGAAAGAACCAAGAGTATAGGTTTGCTCCTTAGTCCCAGGTGAGAAACAGAACCTGGATTATTAAAGAGCATGTTAAGTAACCAAGGTATCAGAAATAACTGAAAAAAAAAGAAAAATCCTTTTCCAAAATGCTGAAAATATTCTACATACCTAATTTGAAAATTATTTCTTCATAAGGAGCTCTAAAGCCACAGGAGAAAAAAAAAAGGCAAAATCTAAAAATTTGAAGAGATGAGACTGAAGAGAAGAAGGAAGTTACTCTTGCAGAACAGAAGAAAGAGGTCTACAGACTACCTGACTAATGGTATTTCAGTCAAAAACTAGTTCATAACATATGACATGCTTGAGGCTAAATAAATCAACAGAATATTTGAATTGATTTTACCAGCACCAGAAAGGGCCAAAAATAATTACTGAAGTCCCCTTTCTTATGTATAAACTTTAGCTCATTTAGTACGGAATGTTAAGGTCTGACGAATAATTATACCTCACAGTTTTCCTTTCATCTCATTCCTCTCATTCAGCGCAACATTTTAAGGGAAAATTAACTGAACACTTGCAAGGAATGGACAAAAAAAATAACTTTACTTACTATCATTTATTTTTAATCGTCACCCTTCAAAACAAAAAAGCTTTTTTTTCTGTAGAAGTGATAATTTTAAAAATATTAACAATAAAAGTAATTAATGTCATTGCGCCTCTTATTTATTTTTTGGCTTGTGAATGCTTAAGATTCATCTTTTAACGGAAACAGGAAATTCAGTAAAATATCAGTAATAGTCCTTAGATTTGGGAATTATTATGGTGCTCTACTCAGCCACATTGCAGGCCTCTTTATCCTAGAGACAGCCACATGCTATGGCCTATGAGGAGGATTCCTAGGAAATCCTCAGTGCCTTGAAGGTTTTTTTTCTTTTTTAAAAAGACAAAACAAAAATACGAAACAAAAACCAACCTCACCACATCGGTATTGCTAAACTGTTGTAACCAAGAACATTTTATTTCAGCTTCAAGCTTAAGAGCTTCATTTGAAAATTTGTTTCCCCTGGGAATAGCTGCTGGCCCCCAGGTAGTCTCACCAGTTGCCTCTTAATTTTCCATCCCTGGACAACGCCGTGCATGCACCCATGTCCCACCTTCCTTACATGCCAGAGTGAGTCAGCAAAACACGCTTAACCATTTTCCAGGGAAGCAATGCTTGTATAAAATAAATAAATACATACAAACGGCTAGAATGTCTATTTCCTTACAAGCTTTTTTTTGTTTTTATTTTCTGTTTCCACAGGTATCAGATATGCTTAGTGTACTCTGGCTTCCTGTTACACAAACACTTAGAATCCACAAAAATAAAAAAATCTTAAAATCCTCCTAACAATTTGCCATTGTGTGCTGTATTACTATATTTTTCTCTTCAGTTTAAGGTGTTTTCCCTAGCTGTAAGGAAGGAAAATGGATGTCATTAAACTGTTTTCATTAAGTGCATGACACAGTTCAACAGTTTTTTTTATCTACCCTTAATTCACTATCATTTTCCTTCCACCGCTGCATTATTCATGTATGTCATCCTCTTCTAATTCCTGTGACAAATGCAATTGCAATGACTTTATTTAGGATCAACACTTCCACTCACAATATTAAACGGCAAAAGTTAAAGCCACTGCACCCTGGGCTCTGCCTGCCAGCCAGCCAGGGCGAAGGCGAGGCCGCCACGGGGCGCGGGCCGCAAAACCTGCGGCCGGCGGGAAACGGGCCCCGGTGCGCAGCGGAGCCTGGCAGCACCAACAGAAGTGGCCACCTCATTAATCTTCCCCGTGTATCAGGGAGGTGAAGAACTGAGTCACCAATAAAGGCAGACTAGATCTACTGCTTTAGGTTTAATTTACGTCTTTTTAAACATTTATTTCAAGCGTAAGGACAAAATGCATGTCATATTTTATTTAAGATTATTAATTTACATCTTACACCAGCCTGCAATGATTTTTAACATGACCTGAGAAACAAAACTGTTAATGTAGCTCCAGCTTTAATCCATTTTAAAGCACAAATGATTTAAATAATTCATTTAGTGTTTTCTATACAACCGGAATTACCCATTGTTATAGCAGGTTGATTTTGGCAGTGCCTTTGCTACAATGACTGTTCACAAGTTGTCTTACAGTCTCAGGCAGTGTTAGACCTAGAGACTGTATCTTATGCCAGCTGGAGCGAGAACATCGCTTTGATGTATAGAAATACAGTTTAAAAAAGTCAGGGTCTGCTAGCAGTTTCCCTACAAACTACAATGGCAGCTGTGCTAGAGGTCATGAATATTACATAAGGGCTGTCCATGCAGCCAAGCCAGCATCAGTAAGCTAAATTCCCATAGCAACACTCGCATAGATTTACTCATCGCTAAGAGATGCATCAGTTCAGCAGCAAGTGCTGCACTGCTACCCTGATTAGTCTGCAAGATATTATTACTTCAACTCTTCTTTTAAAGACTGTGCATTTACTGATAAAATTCAACACTTCACCTGAATTTCAGGGCAGCCTTTATCATCTTTCCTAAGAGCAAAGAAATCTCAAACTATCAAAAAGCAACCCTGATAAAACTGAAACTCTTGATTATGATCAGCAACATATCTAAGATACAAGGTGGAAGGGAATAAGCAGGCTGCTTCAGTGGCATTTCTGCTATACCGATCCCAGGACAGCAGGACCTAACTTCAAAGAGATGTTCAGCATCTCCTACGCTTGACAAGTTCCAGCATCTCATTAAAAAGCTGCTTTGGGAGCTCTTATTAAATATTGGTCAACAATTACATTTTTTTAAAAAAAAACATCTTCAGCTTCCCTGTTCAAGTTTTCTGGCTTGATGAAGCTGTCTGCTCATGCACTATGGTACTGTATTATTTATGGAGCTGGCCCTTGCCATATGATCTGGACTCCTCAATTTCTGAAGAATCCTTGTAAAACAGGTGGTGTAAATGGGCAGAGGCAAAGCTGTCAGCGGAAAAGTAAACAGAATGGGAGACGGAAGGGAGACAGAGAAATAAAAACAAAGGCAAAATGGAGGAGGGTAATCGGAGAGAAAGTGAGAGAGGAATATAGATCAGAGGAGGCATCTCAATAGTGTATTTAAATATTTAAATATAAGACATGAAATTGGAAAACAGATCTTGGAAAACAGCAATATACTGAGATCTGGCAGGTAGCTTACAAAAAAGAAAAACTGGAACGAAGCGATAGATGAATGATAATAAATAAGATGAGCATGATTTTTACAGGTGCACAGTATTTAGAGATACAGCACATATGAAAGAAAAAGAAGCCCATACCCTTTCACAGCTAAACCCCTCATGGTTCTAAATGCATCTCATGGAAAATACAGAAACACACAGCAAGAGCCTACAGCTCATTTAGTATTTCCTTACCAAACTGTCACTTTGCCAGGAGTAAGGAGATAGAAGGAGAAATCTTAACAAGTCCTAGAGCACATTACTCATGGGGTCATTTAACACACCAACTGTAAAGAAAGTCAATGAAGTCTTCAGGAAAAAAAAAGACCTTTGCAACAGACACTCTCTATTTACAAACGAGTTGTAGGGACTGATCCTGCATTGAAAGAAGATGAATAGGATGTTTGAGGACTGATTTCTAAAACTAAGTTTTGAGTGCCACAGTGGTCTGTGGGCAAATGTCTATGATCGTATTCAGTAAGAACTCAAAGCTTTGACCCTATACACTGGAAATAAATGGGTATATTCAATAAAAGAATAAATGCACACATTTAAATAAGATCATTCTGAAATGCATAAGTCAGTCAAGTGCCTTTTATGGAAAACTGATTCTAACTGATGTTTTTCCTGGAAAATTCATTTTCTACTGTTGTCTGGAAAATCTTTATAAGAGGTCTTACGCTATACCTTAACACACTAAAAACATTTGCATCATTAATGGATGAGATGACAGTCCTATAAAGCTAAACATTTAGCGAGTCTGTGGCATGAAGTAACACTTACCTTTGCTTTTTCCAACTGCGCCTGGGCCTGTCGCTCTGCCTCTCTCCGCACTGCTTCCCTGTCTTCTTCCAGAGATACATCTGAATCGGATGGACGGCTGGTGTAGGAGTCCGCCGAACCCTGCACAAGGAAAGGAAAAATAATGTCACAAGTTGTTTTGGTGTTTAAGTAGAAGTGATTCTATACCTTGCCTTTTGTCTTACTTTTGTATCCCTGAAAAGAGAATAACTGCCCCAAAGGGAAAGTCACTTAGAAAAATTATATCTAGGTAAATATTTTCTTCTGGAGACTTTCCAAAAGTGCAGGTGTCTTCCTCAGTGTTATATTTCCTACACTATCCCAGTGCTCTTATTTGTGTGCTTTTCAGCAAGCAGAGCCAGTTGCTCTGAGGAGTTACAGCAGTGGTGCAGTGCAGGGCTGAAGGACACACAGCAGCTTCAAGGATGGCTCCATAAAAATTAAAACTCGGAACAGTGACAGTAGTGGCAAGGAAACAGATTTTTTATAATCAAAATGCAAATTCAGTATCAATAATTACCACTACACAATGGTACTGCTAATAGATTTAACCCCTGTTATCCATTTTTATTTTAGGGCAACCTCTTTACCTGACACACTTTCCCCATCAGAACTGCAAATGGCTCATATCCATCTCTGCCCCTCAGCAAAACATGCAGATGACCACAAATCAACTTCCAACTAATAAAATCCGTCTGGACTCAACACATGTCCCCGTATCACCACAATGGAAGCAGCCACAATGCCAGAACAGCTCTATAAATAATGACAGCTCTGCTTTCCCTCTGCATCTCCCTGCATACAAAATAGAGTTCTGCTAATTCAATCAGAATGAAAACAGCTGTCCTCTCCTCACTGTCTTTTTCTCCCTCCCTCTCTGCAATATATATAATATATACCGACAAGGAAAACATAGGGCTTACACAGATATCAGAATTCTTCAGACGTCCTCCTTTGGCTCTTTTCAGAAGCCTGATCCAGGTGGCCTTCATTAGCCAGACAGCTCAGTTATTGTCCGCAGCTGCAGCGCCCGGCACTGATCTCATAAAACATGTGCACTGTGAGCCCCGCAGAATCACGGCTCCTTTCCTATCCATGCTCTGCTGCAAGAGCCTTCCTTCTCTTCCCTCTGCCTTTCAAGCTTGCAGCCTCACTGTTTCCAAGTGTTCTACTGCAATCAAATTCTCAAATTTTCTCATGCCAGTAAAGAGAAAAAAATTAAATCCAAAAAAACCAAAAAAAAAATCCACACCACCTCCAAAAATCTCAACTGGAATGATGAAAAGGTAAAATAAATCAGGCTTCAGGTAAATGTTGTGAGAGATGCTTCAGTTGATCATAAACTGAGATCGATCACAGAAAAATACCTAGGGCTTTTTCCTTTCTGTTTTGGGGGGCGGATTTGGCTGTTAAAAATAGTGCTTAGAAGAGAACCTTTTAAAATCCTGTGCAAAATGTACTCGGTGACATTTGCAAGTGCAAAGTTCATTTCATCTCCTCCTCGACTGGCTGGGGGTGGGGTATGAGGCTGTTCGTATCACTGGGCATGCTCCATATGTGCAGCCTTTTACGCAGATGCTCACATCACACCGGGGTGTTAGCCTATGCCAAATTGCCATTTTACATCTCAAGGGTAAACAGCTGGAAAACACAAGGTCCCTGTGAAACTGGAAGGGCTGGTACAGCGTCTCGTGGCTGTCGTGTGTGTCTGCTGCGAGCCGCGTTTCCCTCGGATGCGCAGATCTGTCATGCAGCGCTTCCCTCCGCTGCAAAGCGCTGAGCTCCTCTCTGAGCTCTTACAAAAAACATGAATCCAAAAATATGCCTGTTGAGCACAAATTTAACCCCCTAGTTACTGCTTATATTTTTCTGACGTTACCAAAGAAGAAAAGAATAACTGCCACATACCACTTAAGACTTAAATAATAGATCCTAATTTGGCAAAAGCCAAAGAAAACATTGAATTTCTATATTCTCCTCTTCAGAGTCACCCTCTATCCTTTCATAAACTGACATGGGAATTATATGCTAAGGCATGTTTTCTGGGGCATTACGACTCACTGACAGACATGCAACCTTCTAGTGGAAAAAGATCACTATAGCTGACTGCAGCACCTGCCTTCAATATAAAACTACAGTTACTACAAAAATAGAGAATAGAGATTGCAGATGAGAATAGTGGTCATGTACGTGTCGTAGGATGCCAGCATGTCCCAAGAAGGACCAAATCCTGCCATGGCTTGTGTCTATGTAACAACCAAATTGCCTCTTCATAAGTGATGATGCAGCAGCCTACATTTAACCCCTATCAGAGCAAATAATAGTTGTCACTAAACTGACAGTTTAAAATAAAGGTAAATTTAAACTTTCCAAATGTTTTATTTTTGTCCTTCCTGAAGTCCATAATAGTTGCAGCATAAAGTTTAATAAGCTGTCTTTGACCTGACATAAAGAAAAGTGCTCTTCCAAGGGACATTTTGCTTACAGGAGTCCAGATAACTCTGCTGTGTTATAGTGATCTTCCAAAACTTAGCTCCTACCAAGTTAAAGCAAAAGGAGCACATAACAAAAGAAAATATACACCACCTTTTCTTTAATTTTTTTTTAAAAATGTTGTCTATTAGAAAAATACCCAGAAGCCCTGTAACTTCCCCAGAGCCCTTCAAATTTGGCTATTATTTAAAATTTCCCTTTGCCACAACTTCTGACCCAGCTCCTCAATGGAAACAGTGGCAAAAGATGAGCAGCAACAAGCAGGCAGAAGTTCAGTGTAGAGTTTAAATCCTGTTATGGTTGACACAACAGAGGCCTGTGGTCAAAACCACTGACGTTATCACAGCATTAACGACAGCTGAGATTGTGATGAACCCCCCCCCGCCCCGAGAGCCCCAGCCTCCAGGACACTCTAGGCTCCCCCAACACTCAGCTCCCTTCAGAAAGGGCACATCCAAACCCTTCCCTATAAGCATGGCTATTCCTTGGTGCTACTCTGCCTCCAAGTGAGGCACGGTGTCATAAACCAACCCCAAAGCAACACAACCTTTAAATAAGAGGAAAATAAACAAACCAGCCATTATGCCTGAGACAGCAATCTCACATGGACAGTGTGGGTGTTAGCTTTCCACAGCACCGCCATGGTTAATGCATCATATTTTCCAGTGACCAAGTGGCATGGCATCACTTTTTCTATTGTTCATTCTGCTGTCTAGAAAGGATGCTGTCTAACTGGTCCTTACCCTATTAAAAAAAAAAAAAAAGTCCTGAAGCCCAGAAACATAATTCCTATCTCCCCTAAGGGGGCAAGATGCCTTTTGGGTCAGGCCGGAATTGCTAAAATTGGAATTTCATCTTCCAGGCCACAGAGATCATTTACAGTGCTGATCATGTCTTATGTTGGCCACAGTCCCAACACATATCCAAAAAATCATAATGATTCAATTTATTTTAATTATATTGACAAATCACATGAATCAAACTCAACATTACATTTATTCTCCCAGTGGGACAGACACGGTCATGTAAATTTTCTGTGGGAAGTAGAAGTTGGGAGCTTCTTCGCTTCTTGAATATGGAAAAAAATCAAATCCTGACATCAGGGAAATCCAGGAAAAGGGGGAGAATTCAATTAAAATTAATTCATTTTATAAACTACTGAGTATTTTTATACAAGCTAAGAATGTATGCAGCCACTTTAAGATTAAAAAAAAATAAAAAAAATTTGACAAAAACTGTGATGAAACTACAGTAGAAATACATTGACTATTCAAGGAAAATAGGGCCAAGCGGATGTGCATTGGCCATTCATGACAGCTAAGGAAACTACATTTCTTTCCTGGGTTACATGAGTTTTTGGGGCTTCTCTGGAAAACCATATGGTCTTTTCCCAAGAGGTTCTGAAATTTGGCCTTTCTGAGATTTTGCAAATCTCCATCTCCTTCCACTGCAATATAGAAGAGCTGCAGTAATGTGTGTATGTAATACATGCGACTGTAGCCCCCAGTTCCTCATCTTGCATGGGAAACTGTCTAATAAAAGTGAGAGAAGTCATGTTAATAATTACCCCATCTATTTATTCCTTCTTTCTTTTCTTCGCCCCCTTACTTGGCAGGTTTACAAACCCAGTTTGTTTGAAAAATCATTTCCTCTCTTAATGACATGCTTGACAAATATTTACCAACTATCCTATCGTTTATTATATTACAGTAGCTTCTATGAGATATTCTTAGAATATGAAGAAGCCGTACTTTTCACACTACTAGTGGTCTTACGCGACGATATTTGAGCTCCTTCTTCAAGACCATACATGTCTTATCTTCTGCAGTACTGGAAATGTATCGTCTTCAAGAGACTGAGCCCTTCAAATAAAAAACATCGCTCTGTAAATATGAGCTTTTTTGTTATTTTCCTTTACTTGCAGGTAGAAATTCCATTAGGTGGTGCCTCTGGATCTCTTACTTTCTTGTTAGTTTTCTGTACCCACGCTTAACTTTGGTCAGTAAAGTCAGAGCTTAAGTACAGATTTGACTGCAGTGTTACATTCATAGGGTAAAATCTGCTGATGTGTTTGGTCTGTTACTGCAATAAATTCTCACTGTGTTAATACAGCTATCATGACACTTGCAAATTCAGTCATGGCCTTTATATTATATCTTCCTCATAAAAAAGAAAAGTGATCCTCTGAGTACCATGAGTTTCTCTTTAACAGGGTAATCCACTTATGAATTGGATATCATTAGGACAGATAACATTCCAAATTACTGAAAATTCTCAAATAATTCTCTTCTTAGAAAGATCAAACAAGTTCCTTCAAGTTGACACTTTTACTTTATTATTTATTAAAGGAAGGCATGAAGCAGTAAGCAAACATACAAGATTTTACAAGGAATAAAGAAATACATGTGACTGCACATACATATAAACTCTTCATTAAGAATACTGGGATCTTCTCCTAGTTATATTTTTAATCTCCTCATTCATTTTACACTGACGAGAATTTTAAATCCAAAAGGAGAAATATCTTTATGTCTTAATTCCATTTATACTTTGAATATGGAAAGCTTGAGCCTCACTGTGCAATAAGAGGAACAATTCATTTCAATATCCAGAATTTATAGAGAGATGTTGCGCACTGCTGATCTTCTAATCTTGTTGAAATAGTAAGAATGACATCATATGCCTTCCTAGGACATGATTTGAGATGGTATATTACGTCTTTATGATGGGCTACTATTTCCTGAGTGCTAAAAAATAAGATAAAGGAAAAAAAGGTTGAATTTTTAAAATAAAAAAAAAAATCACTTAAAATCTTTAAAACTAATTCAGAACAAAGAAAAAAATGTGAAATGTTGAGGTTTAGCATAAAGTGAAACTGCTGACATTAGCAAATTAAAATATGCCAACAGAAATATAAATTGTCCTGTTTACTCATAAACTGGCCAACTTGAAATCTATGAGCCGCACAATTAGAAAATCAGAAGCGGTCCCACAAATGCACCACCAGTAGGGACCTCAGTTCAACAGAATGGCCACAGCTGGTGAATGTGAAAA
This sequence comes from Tetrax tetrax, assembly GCA_009806455.1. NCBI lineage: Eukaryota > Metazoa > Chordata > Aves > Otidiformes > Otididae > Tetrax > Tetrax tetrax. The sequence continues at coordinate 403,950 of WHYT01015812.1, forward strand.
TTTCTTATCTATGAAGTTTTCTCCAGATGTCTAAGTAATGTAATTATTTTGAATGATGTTGAAGAAAGCACAAAATGCTGCTCTGAGAATGCTACACAATGTTATGTTACTGCTAATTGAGGGTAGAATTTTTATTCAAAGATCAAATTAATTCCAATCAATTGTTTAGCATGTATATTTGGCATGTATGACGAACTGAAGAAATACATTTTAACAAAGGAAGAAGGAAAGAGACCATGCATTCATGAAGGGGATACCGAGCAGGAATTGTTGACTCCCTGTAATGGCCATGGACACTTCACAGCCTGGCAACTGCCAAGTCTTGTCCTGGTGTCCTCTCCCATCCTTGGCATGGGCCCAGCAGCGCTTGGCCATCTGCCCACTACACACACATTTACCCTTAAATGCTGTGAAACTCTGCTCTCTCACAATTACTATGCAAGGAAGGCTACCAGTTCCTGCATTAGTAGAGGAAATCTTCCTCTACCTTTGCATTTAAAAAACAAACCCAATGTTGCTTGGAATTTTTTTGTTGTTTAGAACTAACTGGGCATCTACAGCCACGGGGGACGCTCAAAAAACGGGAGAACTGAAATTTTAGAAAAGCTGGGAGCTTTAGGGTGGCAATGTGATTTTAAAGGAGACTGTATAAGAAACCAGTGTTCTCTTTACCCTTAACATGACTTTGGCAAACTTGAGCACAGCATCCAGCTCGACATTAGCAGGTTTCCAAGGTGCTAATCCAATCGACAGCTGGATGAAAGTAGAGTTTTTTAAAATGGCCCTTAGGTTTGCGGCAACCTAGATTCTGGCATTCAAAAACCAGGTGAACAGTTGTAGCAGGTACTTTATAAGGGAAAAACAAAATAACAAAAAACAAAATAAACCCCTACACCAAAAAACCCCACACATTTGCACTGACATTTCTTGATACTGGCCTAAATGTTTGCTTTCCTCTTGTTTTGCTAAGAAAAAGTAGTGTGAGTAGGCATTTTTAGAGGAATTATAATGTTTTCACGGCAACTCTTCAGAAAAGCTTTGTCAATATGCAGATTGCTTCCAAAAAGGCATCTGCAGAGCTCAGCCTAGTCAGCAAACACGGACACCTCAGAATCAGAGCTCAGGTCTCCCCATATTTGTGGCATGCTCTGGTGTATTATGGCTTACCATCTTTTGCAAAAACCATCTAAGAGGGAAAAGTACTTGAGACCCTATTGTGCTAGGCACTGCACAGTCACAAAGTTAATGACAAACCCTGCTCAAAAGAACTTGCAATCTAAAGGGTGAGAGAATATGAGCAGGAAAAAAAAAAAAGGAGTAAGAGGTAAGAGAGGGATCAAGGTAGCAATGCAATAGAAAATAAAGCATTTTTAAATATTCGATACCAGCATTATGACTCATCCCTTGCATAACCATGGTGGGCTGTTGTTTAAGTAAGTTTTCTATATGTATTACACCAGAGATTAGTTCTGTGAAAGCCTCTGAAGGAGGATAATCTGGTAGCTCTGTATATTCTGACAGAGAGATCTCACACTTTTGGAAAAAGATAAAGTGCTTTTGAGGAAGAGGGCAATGATAGGAATATAAGGAGGTCTCCTAGTTTATCAAAATATGTTTCATCAACAATATAATCATGTAATTGAGAAGTTTAAAAAAAAAAAAAAAAAAAACTAAAGAAAAAAAAGGGATTTGATTTTTCAAGACAATTAATTGGATCTAGAGGATGTGATTAAATTATTGATCATGTTGAGCTGTAAGGAAAAGTCAGAGCAATGACAGAGCTAAGATGTTGCCAGTGGAACAACTCAAGAAACAGGTGTCAAAAGAAGAAAAATATACCAAGGAAATGACTGCAAGCTGCATGAACCTGAATCATCTCACTTTTGTCTCAGACTGTCAGTACACACACGGATATCAACACAACTTGGTTGACTCACAATAACTTTTTCAAGCTCTGGTAACTTGATTGTATGTCTAAGCCCTTAGGCAAAGGTAAACCAGGATTATTAATAACCACAGGTGGAACTGTGGTGGTGTTCACTGGGACAGAAATGGGTAAAAAACTGAAGGTTTTCAGGAAAAATGAAAATATCAGTTTTGGCCATATTAATTAATCAACAGCAGATATCACAAAGGAAGGATTTTAAATTGCAGAAAGACAACTCAGAAAAAAATTATTTAGTACAGAAAATATTGTGTGTCGATACATGAGCACAGAGAGAAAGGCAAAGATTGGGTCAGCTACAGAATTAAAGGGCTCAATTAAAAAGAGGAAAAATGGAAAGCACATCTGGAATGACAACAAGGAAACGGAAAGACAACTAGAAAAGGAAAGATTGTTAAGGAAAGCATGGCAACCATCATCTCAATTTGTCTCAGCTCAGTTTATAGTGCCAATTTAGATTCTCTGTTCCAGATCTGCAGTATATTTTTATCTGGGATTTTGGTTCAAGTCATTAAGATTTTCTGCATACTTAAAAATAACTTCCTGGAAAATTTAGCATGAAATTCTGTTAGCAATAGTGAATTTTGAAGGAAAAAAAAAATAAAGTCTTTGTATTTTATCAAATTATCTCTATACGTACAGTCCCTACTTGGTTTTCAAAAGTAACATTTTAAATATACTCCAGATAGCAAATGGAAGGTTTGGTGTTTGTTTGCTTGTTTCCTTTTTAACTTGTTTAAAATGTTGTGGTTAAGTACATAGAGTGAAATTTTCCCTATTTTACTATTCCAAATGTAAAAACTGCTTTAAAATACATTTTTGCTTGCTACCCTTCATTTCTATGCTGTAAATACACTATTAATCTGTTTAAATAATTATCTTTTTTTCCATATATCTTAGTGAGTTAGTTTGGCAAGCATACACTCTGAAAAAACTGCTGTCATATTAGTTGTCTACAGTATTTTTCAGCCTCTGATTAGTTTCCAGCCCATCATCTACTACTGAAATCTTGATTTTCTAGTCTTGATCTTTTGTTAACAGCAATCAATGACTGTCATGACATAAAACACTGCAATTTGCTCACTGCTTATATTAGGAGAGGTTTTTTTTATCAACACCTTTGTTCAATTACACACAGTGAAGACTAAGGAATTAATTAATCAATTTTCCCTAACCCAGGCTCACTGAAAGCTCCAGCCTGTCAAACAGTGGTGCGTTTGTGACTCAGCTCAGGTATCTTTGGCAAGCATGCTCATCCTTTAAGCATCTGCAGCCTTGCTCTCTCTGATGCTGCCAGAAACACCAAGTGAGCAGCTTTCACACTGCATGGCACCATTTACTTCAGGATAAAAACACTGTCTAAAATACACATATCCTCATCTGTGGGCTGAATGTAAGCTCAGTTTCCAAGGGGGTTAGAAGCCACGTGAGTCCTTGTGGTATCAGGTGTTAGTCCTTTGTTCCAGCCTTCATCCCCATGTACGCTGCTTGAAAAATATCAAGCATTATATTTTTTTTACCCATTATATTTTTTATACCCATTACCTATCCTCCAGGTCTAGCATAAACCAAAGCAAACTACTTGCAACTCTGCCAAGAGGATGAAGCTCCTTCCACATTTAGATATTACATTTATTCTCATCTGATTTCAAGAATACAACAGTGCATAATGCTTTCTCATCAATGGAAAAGTCTCTGGAAAGGCCTTGTGTCCCTCTCGTGTATCACATATCAAAATAATAATCTTGGAAAATTCTCTCCAGCATATGAAAGCTTCACAGTTTTTGTTCTAAAACCAAAATACACCAGTTAAAGTACAGAGTGGATGATGTCAGCTGGTCACATCCATTGGCTCTGTTAGATTCGGCTCTAAAAGATATTTAACCTAGCACATCCACACAGAGCGGGTGAGGGTGCACAGCGCGACAATGGGCGTGAAGCTGAAGCAAGGACTTCAAGTCTGCATCTCCCATCCCAACCCACCTGGCTGTCACTGCTTGCACAGCTCCACCAACTGCCTTTGGCAAGAGGGAGAGCAAGACTGAGTTTGAGTCTGACTCACGAGTTCTTCCTACTGCACTTTTGGAGCACTATCCCCACCTCACTACTGAGAAGTGAGACTGAAGTTTCTCTATGTTACTGTGTCTGTTTTCCATCTGCAAGCAAATGCAAGGAGTTGAAGAGTATATACAACACTCATTTACAAAATCAAATTAGTGAAAGGTTGTAGAGATCATCTGATAATATATAATCTCTAGTAACATATGAATCTAAGTATATTTTTATTACAGCTGAAATATATCTCATACTATGGATTTATATTAGCGCTACTGAGATACAATTGTTTAAATAAAGAAGGGAGGGTTAAAAGAGGAGTACATGTTTTAGGCAACCTGGAAACAGAAACATGCCTGCTACTGAAGATGGTATGATTATTAGATGCTGACCTGAAGGAAAATCAAATATAAATGAATTGCAATTTTTTTTTGTGTTCTGGAATATTCAAGGCTTAGTAGAGTACAACAGCCACTTTCCAGGATAATAAGTGAACACAGGTTTTAAAAATTATTGCGACTTAGAAGGCCAAATATTTTTCAGACATAAAAGAAACATCAGGAACAGACTTCTTTCTGATTCAGAACAGACTTTGTCTGGGTCAGGAGAGCACATTACATCATATCCCTCGCTGAGCCATTTCCTTCTGTAGAGGAAGCGCCAAATTTTGGACCATAGCTTGCTCTTTCATCTATTGCTGCAATACTGAATATCGATACAAAATATGTCTTTGATTTGCTGATAATCCGAAGTCGTAAAAAAGAAAGCCTGCAGACTGCAATGCCTGCAGGAGCCTTCTCCCGAGTCAGAGCTCTGACAACGTTCTACACCTTGTTCTCTGGACTACAAGAGAGTTCAGGCAGAAACGGGGCTCAAGAGGTCTCTAGCCCAACCTCCTGCTCAAGCTGTGAGACCAGACCAGCTTCTTCAGGACTTTATTCAGCTGTGCCTTGAAAAGATGCAAATACAGGGACTTCACAATCTCTCTGGGAAAACCCATGCCATTGACAGTCTGTCCTCATGGTTGAAGTTGTTTTTTCTTATATCCACTCTGAACATCTTTTCCTTCCTTCAATTTCCAGTGTTTGACTCATGTCCTCACACCATGCACCTCTGAAGAGCCTGGCTCCATGCTTTTGATAACCTCCTTGCAGATGCTGGGGGGCTTCGGTTTCCCCTCAAAGCCACCTCGTCTCCAGGCTGAACAAGCCCTGGTCCTTCAGCCTGTCCCTGCAGCCCCAGCCATCTGGGGGGCCCTTCACTGAACCTTGGCTGATTTATCCACGTCTTTCTTCTACTGGGACACCGAAACTGGTCAGAGGAAAGCAGATATGTTCTAATGAGTGCTGTGAGCACCTCCCTGGATATAGAGCCTGTGCTCCTGTTTATATAGAACTCAGGAGTTTAGGATTTGAAAAGAAGCTGTGACTTTGAAAATATAATAGAACCCTCCTCAAAACAGAGCCAACATACACCTTGGGCAAACCTGTATTTATAGATGTGCTACACAATAGTCAACTAGTTCAAAAATTTTAGGACAAGCAATGCTACACATTGTTGTAAAGCAACATCATTAATATGCTACTAGGATCAATTGACTTTGTAAAATCCCCTCAGATAACGAGATTCCTTCCAACATATCCCTAGCAAGTTTCTAGTCACAAGAGAGTTTCCAGCACCTGCAGCAATGAAGGACACAAGAATGGAAACTCCAGTTCTGCGAGCCTTAAGGTCTCAAAACATGTTTTGCTAAACTCTGACCAGAGAAATACAAACGAACCCACGTTGTCCCTGACAATCTGTGTTCTTCAGGAACTGCACTGGCTAAAGCCTGTTTTTTCCTCTCTGCTCCATTGTTTGGAAATGGAATTAATTCTTTCCTTAAACTCATCTGGTTATGCTCAATTAAAAGTCATATTTCCTCCAAATTATGAGGGAATCAGTTTCCGCTTAAGAAATCACCACCCAAATTTATCAACTGTACTGGACTCCTGATGAGGGGGCAGGTGTATTACAAAGATGTCACTGAGACAGCTGCTCTGCTGTGCTAATCAGTAAGGCAATTATTATTTGTATGACACTCCTAAAGATAAAGAGGAAAAGTGTGAACAAGAAGCCAGCAGAAAGTAGGTAGGTGGATGATGGATATCATCCATACCATCCAGAAGGGGAACACGTGAAAAAGCAGCAAAGAAGAACAAGGCTTTGAGAGGAGACATCAACAGAAAGATTTCAAGAATGTAGGAGATGGACAGCAGGCAAATGAGCATTTCTGAACTTTCACTAGTTCTTTCCACTCTCCAGTTCAACAGCAGAGATCACAAAAGCAGAAAGATATATTTTCTGAAAAATATTGCATAAAAATACTGTCAAACAAAAAAAAAAAAAAACCTCAATGTTATTTGTGCTTATATGCCTGGCACTACAAGGGGAGGTAGTAAGCTAATACCTGCCTTTTTCTTAAACAATATATATTTTTATAACATCTAACCACTTCCATCTCTGTACTGTATGCAGTTTTCCTTTAGAGCCAATAAATATCCAGTGGTTCTAAGCTTCCAAATTGAAGCATATAACCAGAAAGCTAATTCCACAGGTAGTTTTTCTGCTCACAAGCATGCAGCAGTCTCTCTGTGTTCACCCTGCTTCACATGGAGTCAGTTCCCAAAGTATTTGTGGACAGAGAAGAATTACAAAATGATAGAGAAAACCAAGATCCATCATCTTTTCCAGGTCACACCTATTGCCCACTCAGCAGACGCACAGATTGTATACATGTGTTACATCACAATTCAAACACGCTTGTACTCAAATCCTCTGGAAGATTCCCCAGAGACACAATGTCTGCTTCCCTGGCCAGGATGAAGTCAGAAGACAACACTAAATGCAAGACAGGCTTTTCATGCTTTAAGAACTCTGACTCCTACTGGCTTTCAATAGTATCACAGTTCATCTTTGGTTTTTTAAAAAAGAAAAAAAAGAATTCAGTATCTTTTTTTTTTTCCTTTTAATTTTATTTTACATCTATCCTTAACTAATTTCAATTAGGCTGAACACTTATTAAACTTATTTTAAACTTTTACTTAGGGAAACCAGAATTTCACTCTAGATTTGCACTGGTCTCCTTCCACCACTCCTTCTGTAATAATTATTCCACCTATAATTAGCAGTAATTCATACAGTTAGCATCTCCCATCCTGTTCAAAGTTGATGAGTTTACAAAGGGTAAATGAAAAAAAAAAATATGGCTTATTGTCTCTTTCCTCACGCAGAAGAAAGGGAAAAGTTTGTTACTGAAGTTGGCACAGTAACACAAATGCGCTCTTTTATAACCTCTTGTGTTTTGTTAGTTGTCTGCAGACATGGATCTTTATTATTTGACAAGGCATCAGTATTTTTAAGTCCTGTTCATTTTCAAAATCATCATAGCCTATGATTTCAATAGCAATTCCTTCTTGTTTCCTCTTCGATTATGCTAAAACAGACGTTATTTAAATTGAATAGCATTTCATTCACGTCATAAAATCTACCAGAGAAGCAGAGGGACAACACTGTCAATTGTCACAAGGCAAGCTGATCCACAAAACATGTTGTGTAACTGGCAGGACTAATCTCTCCCACCACACAGACACAGATGTCCAGGTTTATTTAAAATAGCCCTAAGTGAAACAGCACAACTCGTGGTGTTTGGATTTTTTGTTAAATGTATGCATTTTACTGTGAGGCATTTGATTACAGAAAGAACTCAAATTTTATTCCTGTGCAGACAAAGCAACAATGGTTAGAAGAAATGGTATTAGTTGGATTGTATTTTCTCCCTCATCGCACTAAGGATGGTCCCTTCCAGACCATTTCCCAGATGTTCTTGCCTGCAAATTCCACTGAACCTCTGGATCCAAATTGATCAGAACATTATTTTGTACTGAACGACTTTGTATCTGAACAAAATTATTCATTTTCCTTATAAATCTATGTTATGAGGGAGAGGGGGGAGTGGGGGATAACATTTACGCATGCATGGGAAAACTCTCATACTCAGAAGGCCAAGCAGTTATTAGCTATTAGGTGATATCAGCAAATAGGTGTATGTGGTGATTATTAAAAAAAACCCAAACCAAAACAGTTCTCTTGCTGTTAAGTTCTAGTGAAACATCAGTTAGCGAAAGCAAAATTTCACATATGGTACTACAGTCTTGTACAATAGCTTTATGATTTTGCTTAAGTATCTTTGAAGGCCACCCATGTTCTTGCCAGGATGTCCATATAACAAATAACAGAATTACAGCAAATGTTACAAATAATTCCATCTTAGAAAGAGCACAGGATGATTAGGGAAACAGAAAGTAACTTTCTTAAATATATGGGTTAAGCCACAATATGATCCATATGATAAATTGACTATATTTGAGCAACAATATAATGTCCCTGTTCTTCAGATCCCACTCTACACTTACATGACTCTATTTATATGGAATATAGATGAAGGCAAAAGAATCACAGTGAATTATAGATTAGAGGCCTAAAATTTCACAATTATATAGGGCATCTGTCAGCAATGGGAACTAAATAAAGGACAATTGCTGGACAAGATGAAGACTCCTAAGAGTTGAGTTTTGACTTATAACATAAAACATGGGAATTTCTGCTTTGGTGCCAGTAAGATTTCTGTATCTCATTAAAAAAATCTCATATTAAAAAATAGGTTGAGAAAGAGTCATCTGGAGGACAGGACATCCAGCTCAACCTCCTTCTCAATGCACTGCAGATTCAAAACCAGATTAGCTCACTCAGGGCCTTGTCTAGTTGAGTTTTGAAGATCTCCATGGATGAAGATTTTGCAACTTTATGTAGAATTTTACTCATTAATCTCCTACACCAGAAAAATGTAAGGAAATTCTAAGAGTAATTTAAAAATGTAAGGCAATCAACTAAGAAGTTAAATAACATTAAGCCTCAAAAATTAACCTGCTGAGCTGCTTCCACAAGCAGACAAATAAAACTGTATCGAGTTCAGCACAAAATCAATTTCAGTAGACTCAATTTCTACACATGAAAAAAACCTTAATTACTACCAGTGGAAAAAAAAAAAAGTTTCACATTTACTTTCAGGCAAATACACTCTTTGTAAAGAGATGCATAGACCTTTTTCCTATCATATTTATTTGTTCATGAAAGGAATAGCTTTGCAATACCATTATATTATTATATTATAATAATGCTTCTATAAACTGGCCTGCTACTGTTCCCTCTGCATAAAATTCCTGTAACGGTCTACTTGCCCTTAGATTTAAGAGCTCAGCTGAGTAGGCAGCACTCTCATTTTGGATTTCTGCACCAACATGGCTTTGCTTGTACAATAAACAAACAATTTGATTTAAAGAATTTATTTTTAATACAAAAATTTGCCAGGATATTTGGAACAAAACACAGAAACTGCCTTTAAAAAAGCCAAAAAACACATTAAAATCAAAGCTTATTAACTCCGTTTGACTTGTTTGTAAGATCTAACAGAACACTAAAACTATATTGTACATCATAAAAAACAGTATGTTATTCTAGCATTTTAAATGCCAAAAAGTACTATGCATTGCTAAATTAAAACTTATAGATTCACATTGTGTTGTAAATGACAATGTACAATGAAATGTGCACAGGAGAATTTCTCAGGGATTTCATCCTTTCATTTCTCAGAAAAGCTTTTAAAATTGCTGGTTCCTATAGTTCTGTAGTTACAGCAATCATAATACCCAAGTTTCACTAAATTTTCTCCCTGCAGAAATCTTAGACATTAATCTGGTCAGAGATGCATAAAATAATAAACAAGCTTGTCATGGCTATCATTACCTGTTTCTATGTAAATAAAAGATATGCTGAAAAAAAAAGAATTAATGACTCCTATGGAAGATGAGCTAACCATCCACAGCATTTTGTAATTCTTATTCATGAGCAAAAGTTGTTACGTGGTAAGTAACATGTAGTACACGTAAACAAACAGCACTTCATTTAGTCAGTCCAGTTTGCCAGAGCTTGTTTATAATTTAGAGAAGACATGCCTTCATAAAGACAGATGCTCATGGCTTCAGTAAAGAGGCAGATGGATTTTTTTTTCTGTGATAGGCTTCCTGACAGCCAATATTGAATGAAAATAACTAATAGGTTTAGCCTGATCAGCTCTTTCTGAACTTGTTCATCAGGCCTACTGGAAAAAAAAAAAAAAATGTATTCACCAACAGACCTAAACACACAATCTCAACTGTAAAAGAACAGGAAAAAAAAAAAAAAAACCGCGAATTGTGCCTGGAAGAGATTATCAATGATGTTTCAGTTCAGATAATCTGAAACCAAATTTTTGGCCCTTGGTTTCCCTGTGTGGAAGGTTCCTGTCAAACTCACATTGGAGTGCACCCAGCCTGCCTGCTAGGATTGCTTAACTGAGCTGCTGTAACTCTACAGTGTTGAAAGGTCAAGAGAGCAATGAGCTATCCAGACTGCCAGACACCACCTCGTATACCGTTGATGGGAGAAAAGTAGCTGCGCTACCCAGGATAGAGCATCTAAAACAGGCAGTCAGCCGCAGCAGGCAGGCAGGCCCGCAAGGCAGACAGCGCGAACAGGCCTTTTTGGCTTTAGCTCTCCATATGTGCTGCAGGGGAGTAATGATTTCCATCTTGCATGTGTACCCCTTCTGCTAACTTACATCCATCCACAGACTAAATAACATAGACATCAAAATGCATGTCACAAATACTGAAGTGGAAAACAGACATTAAAATAACTCCATTGTTAGAGGCACCACAGTGGGGCCTCTCTAAGATCTGGAATCTTCTTGTACCGTATTCATGCACACCATATACAAGTCCCATTCCTTTAACTAGAGACATTCAATCTGCCTTCTTCTAAACAGCTACAACTTTTATGTGTAGGACTCCACCTCAAGAGTTATAAATTGATGGCTTAAAACAGGCATGCCATTAGTATCTTTTACCCACAAGACTTGTCTAGCTACATAGGTCTCCTGACATCTAATTAAATAAGAAGTATGAATATATGTGGCGTAACAGGAATCAAGTTGTAAATAATTCCCAAAAGCCTGTAAACGTTGACACACACACACACACACATGTGCGCAGAGGAAATCAAGAGAATTAAGTATGTTGCAGCTATATAAATCAGAGAAGCACAATAAATTAGCTTGTTGTTAGCTCTGGGCTCTCTCATAGCTAGATTACTGCCCCTACCATTAACACTTATCATGGCTACATTAGGGTCCATTCAAGTTCGTTGCTGAAAAAATAGCCATATTTTTTATATCCAGACCTGTAGAGCAGATGACAATACTGAAAAGAAAAACTCAGGTATTCCTGATCATAAGGTTATTTTTTTTTTTAAAGTTCATGCTGGTTCACTTCAGTGAAGTAAACTGTCCAGCACAAGAGGTTGATCAGTGTTTTGCCAGGAACTAGGTAGTATTATGATATTTATTTTCTTCAGAGGAAGAAAACTGAAACAAAGACCAAGCAATTTAAAGATTTCATCAGGACTTGGTGCTATCGACACAATTAGAAGCCAGCTATTGACAGATTGTGAGTGAGACTTCCTTCCCTCCTTCCTTTTGCTGTCTCACAAATGGAAAGGTACCCAAGAGGTACAGAGCTACCTCAAGCATTTTGGTGTTTGGCATGCAGAGATGGGTCTCTCCACTTGTCTCCACTTTTTGTTTTTTTTCTACCAGCACTTACGACGAGCTGGAAGGTAAAGGTGAGAAACAAAGGAGGAAGCTACAACAAAAACACACAAACAAAATACTCAGCATTGGTGAGGCCAAACTTGGAGTATTGTGTCCAGTTCCATGCTCCTCAGTAAAAGAGAGACATGGACATATTGGAGAGAGTCCAATGAAGGGCCACAAAGATGATGAAGGGACTTGGAGCATCTCTTACATGAGGAAAGGCTGAGAGAGCTGGGACTGTTCAGCCTGGAAAACAAAGGCTTCAGGGAGGATCTTGTTAATCTTGATAAATACCTGAAGGGAGGGAGCAAAGAGGATGGAGCCAGGCTCTTCTCAGCGGTGCCCAGTGGCAGGACCAGAGGCCATGGGCACCAACTAAAACACCGGAGGTTCCCTCTGAACATCAGGAAACATTTTTTCACTCTGAGGGTGAGTGAGCACTGGCATCGGTTGTCCAGCGAGGTTGTGGAGTATCACCCTTGGAGATATTCTAAAGCCATCTGGACTCGATCCTGGACACTAGGTGTCCCGGCCTGAGCAGGAGGGTTGGACCAGATGACCTCCAGAGGTGTCTTCCAATATCAACCATTCTGTGATTCTGTGAAAAGTGTTCACAAGGCTGCTCACCCACTTCATCCATGCATGCCATTTGTAATTACTTTGGTTTCATTATTTTGTCTTCACCTCACATATGTGAGGTGAACTGCCAACCCAGGCCAATTTTCACACTCCACATCTCTTCCCCTCTACTCCGTAAACAAAAGCAAACTTCTCCCTTGCTATTTCATCACCTGGAGCTGGTCAGTGTGGTTGGTTTCTAAATGCCAGAAACCATTTGACCTTTGTTTACTTCACAGGGTTCCCTCTCATCTGTGCCTCAGGTATAAATCTGCTTTTCAAACATGGTATGCTAACTGTGATCCTCTTCCACAGTAAGAGGCATGCTCATTCCCTTCCTCCATTGCCTTCAGACACCACTCGGCACCAAACCAGGATCCAGGTTAATTGCAGTCATTGTTTTGCCTCATATTTTCAGCCAGAAATATTTGTTTCTAAAAGTTAATACATACTTGAGGGGGGAATCCTGTCTTTCATTTCTGAGAGCACCACATAGCCCAGGACATGACATTATGGAACAGGTATGCTGTGTTATGCCTGAGGGACAGGTCATCTACCATTCATAGACTCACATACATAGCAGGACTTATAGCTCAGTGCCTCCACCTATGGCCTCCACGGAGCTCCCCACCTTTTTCTTGCCTACTTATGTGTGGACTGTGGGGACAGAGGTAGGAGAAGGCCAGACATAGTACCAGTCCCTTCAATATACTGTGAATAATCAAAAAGGCTCCATCCTCATTGGTGAAATTCAAATTAAAGAAAGGAGACACGGAAAAGAAAGCTATGTCAAGGTCAAACAGTAATATCATTATTAAAGAATCTACTTTGCATACCCTAAAGGAGGTAGTAAACACCAGTTTTTCTCTGGGGAAGAAAAGAACGGTCACGACAATTGTGCAAATCACTAACTGGAAAGCACACTGAGTATCCTGGGAGTAACAGAAATGACCAATACCTCTGTCTGCACGAGCTTATTTAGGTTTTCCTCTCTAGTGTTTCCCTATCCTAAACTGAAACTGCTTTAGGAGCCATTCTGCTACACCATCAAAGCCAGCAGATCTCCTCGGGGGGGAAAGGGAGGGGGAGATTCCCTTGGGGGAATCCCAAAACTCATATGCAGTCCTTAAAACACAGCTGAGATATCTCTGAGCTAGCCATGGGGAATAATGCCATACAGAATGACCCTCATTTTTTCCAATTTAGGGAAGAAAAACTGCATTGCTTCTACACTTCGGCTCCTGCAGAGAATCCACGGGCAAAGGCTTGCTAAGGGTGACTGTTTCACAAACCTACATCCTGATTTGTTAAACAGTCTGGATGTGAGCACATCTGTGTCTGAATGTGAGCACATCTGTCTTTCACAGAGAGCTCTTCTCGCTAAACACCCAGTTTTAGGCATGAATAACTCCATTCCTAGTACATGTGTACAACATTTGCAGTTGAAAATTTATCAAATATTAGCATTTGTTATCTGTAAAGCAAGTATTTTTAAAGCAATTTGTGAGATTTAAAAAGCTAAAACATCTATTGTTACCAGAAACGAACAAAATATCACCTAAAATTTAAAGGCAAAGAATCAAAATGTCAAGTGATTGGCCCAAGAATGGACTCATGGCTCTGAAGCTCTGAGGCTGAGTTTAATTTGCCTACCTTTCAAGTCTGTACTTCAAGTTACACTCACATGTGCCGTACAAATTATTCATCTGAACACAGCCTTTGATGATGCCTTAGGTTGAACTAAGGTGAACAAGGAAAAGTCATTCCAAAACCTTAAGGTTACATTTTTATAGCATACTGCCACAGGTAATTTGCAGAGCTGTGCTTGCAATAAGAACCTTGAAATTCAAGTGACAGGTTACCAAAGAAGCAATCCTGATTTATGATTTTTAGACATGTTCCTGTGCTAATCCACAGTATGATAAAAACCACTGTTGCTAAACAGTTACACATGACTGTCTTCAATTTTAAACAACACCCTTACCATCTTTTCTCCCTTGCTCAGTTTCTGAAATAAGGTAAGTAGCGATGACTCAGAGTAAACACTGAAAACACAACAGTGTGTTCTCCCTAATGACTTCTAGGACTTACAATAGCGTATTTCTAAAACAGGCGGGGTTTTCCCTTCACACAGCAAAATTAGCCCGATCAGCAGTATGCCTGCTGCACATAGAATCGAGGTTTGTCTGAATCACAAATAGCACTCAAAAAATAACTCTTCTCAAACCCGAATGTCATTTGGCTGCTTCAAGATCTTCCACTCCTTTAGAAATCTATCAGACAGATTTTTGTACTTTTTAGAAGATAATGCTACCCTGCAGGAATCATGAGTATCACTGGCATCTATCAACATCGTACTTAATATTCTATAAGAAGTGTTCCATCCTGCAAGAGGACATAGGCAAACTCAAGCAAAGTGAAGATGTAATTTAAATAGACAACTTCAATACTTTTGCCTAGGGAACACAAGTGACAAATGGTGTATTTCCAAGGCAACCAAAACATTTGCTCTGGACATCACAACCAATTCTCTGGAATTATAAAGAGGTTTTCCATTCTTTGTAAGGATATCTTCAAAGAGACACATATATGAAGAGCAAAATAGCCGAGTTTTGAGTTTCTTAAAAAAGTTAAAACCAGCTTCTTGACCACAAAAGTTTGAAAGTTGCATGCAAGAGTGAATGAAAGTCAATGATTTTCCTTAAATGACCAATCATCAAGAGAACTCCTCTTTGCCTCTGAATTACTCTGCTATAAAATAGCTTTCTAATGATTGCGTTGTTCTCAAAGTAAGTCCTAATTAATCCTACACTTACCATCACAGTGTCTGATCATGCTACTACAACACAGCCCAAAGTTTCTACCAGGAAAGACTGCCAGGAGGAAGGAGAGATGAAATCCTGAGGTGTCTCATGCCAAATTACAGACAAGTCAGTGGCATCAGCCCTGGCCCACATACCTACACCCAGGGTCCCCTGGAAAGGCAGTGGTGGGACGCCGGGAGAGATGCCCAGCGCCCACAGCCCAGGTGAAGCCCACCTGAGGGAGCAAGGGCAGGGCTCTGCAGCTATGGGAAATGTTCTGCTAGGACAAGTAGCCTGGGGGCACAGGAGAGCCAACCAGGCCTCCCAAACATGCAAGCACTAAGTTAGATTTCGATTACCCCTTATGCAGCAACTCAAGAGACTGTTGGGACTAAGTTTTAGATGCTTTTGCTTTGGGAGATTAATGCAGAGTACGATTTAGCAGGTAGCTGTGAAAAGCAGCTCCCACTTTCTGCTTCATTTTTGATGAACTACTCTAACTCTGTTCTGTTATCAGAGGTTTATTTTGCGAACAAACAGGAAAATCCCTACACAAACAAGTTACAGCCACAAATGTAATTGCTTGGCCTGTAGCTTTTTATAGTTTCCTGTATTTATGAAATTAAATTGCTTACTACAGTCAAACCCCTCGACATTTCCCAGTATACAGCATTAAAAATGCCTCAAAAGATAATATGTTTATGCCACTAGTTTTTAAGAAGTTAATAAGCATCTGCCTAAAATGTTAAAATGCAATGTGAAAGTCACTCAATATTCCAAGTCAGAGCATTTATGCAAAAAATCATTCAAACAGGAGAAGACCACAGCTACAGGGTTTTATAATGAGTTTTAAAATACAGTATTTGTCACTACGTCATGAAATGATACTTTTTTTTTCTTTTAATATGAAGTGGTCATAAACCCCGGCATTATGTGTTGATAACTGATCCTTAAGTGATGTTACCTTTTTTTAGCTAGAGTTGCAGCAAATTATATAAAAACTGACTATCAGTGCTGTCAAACATCTAGACTTACTATGCACTCAAAGTTAGCTAATAATCCAAGCTTGTTTACACACAGGAACAAAAAGAAAGCGGAAGAGCACACCATATGCAAAAGCTGGTTGTACCCATCTGTGGAGTTTCACTATTAAATTTAACTGGATTAGAATATTGCTTCAGACACTCACGTTTCTGCAAATGTGTGTACATGCTCCTGTGGATATGTATGTGTGCATGTGAAATGCACATAATGACCACAGAAAGTTCTATTTCTCTATTACTCTGTGTAAGTGTTGGGTTTTTATGCAGGGTTTTATTGAATTCCTCTAAGAGATGTTTTAATCGTGTCATGTTTCACCTTATCAGTAATCTCCTTTCTAGAATAAAATTCAAATTGTATATGCAAGCTACAATGCCTCAAACTAAGTTATAATTGTTTGCAATTAATAGTGAACTTAAATTAAATCCTGAGATTCTTCAGTGTCATTCTTTTCACTTACTTTGTCCTTCAGTGACTCATAAGTAATTGTTTGTGTGGGAAGATAAAACAAATGCCTTCTCCACAGTGCAGAGCATATGGCTTCATGGACTACAGATCTCTACAAAGAGAAGTTTTACACTGATTCTAGCATTTACTGAACAATAACAGTGTTCTTCAAGCTTTAGGTAGCCCATCTATTCTATTTTACTTATTACTCAGTAAAGCAAACATCTTGGTAAGTCTGGCTGCCAAAATAACACCAAAAAAAAGTGCATCCATATTTTCCCCTGAACTATCTTGCTTTAAAGAAAAACTGAGAAGAAAAGAAAAAA
Organism: Tetrax tetrax; assembly: GCA_009806455.1. Lineage (NCBI taxonomy): Eukaryota > Metazoa > Chordata > Aves > Otidiformes > Otididae > Tetrax > Tetrax tetrax. The sequence continues at coordinate 420,915 of WHYT01015812.1, forward strand.
CTCAAATGATATTTTGGTTTGAACTTAACAAAACATTGTGTTTGAACAGATCATTACACTTCAGTTCCAGGGACCTCTGGAGATATCAAAGATTAAAAAAAGCAAGAAAAGAAAATTAAAAAAAAAAACCAAACCCACACAATTCAAGGTAGACTTCTTATTTTTTCTATTGATGCTATTACACTTTGCTTTACTAAGTAGTAGAAAATGTGTCCCACCTGCCTGGGAAAGGTGTCTTAAACTATTCTGCATGACACAGAACATTTCAATATTTTAAAAAAATTGAAACAGTATCAGGAAAAGAGTTTGAGAGATACATCGGAGTCCAAAAGTCTGACACCATTCTTCAGTCATCTAAGTTATTTTCAAGGTAGTTTAAAATTTCAGACCCAAAGCTTCACTCTCTGTGTAAACCAGCAAGTACACAGAGTACAATGAAATGTAGTGACTGGGCAAAAAACAATTAAGAGAGCTTTGCAACCCTTTAGAAATATCTACAAAGATGTAAGGGATTAAAAAAAAGAAATCAGTCCATTAAAAGCTTTAAAGTTGGAAACTTTCTTTTGCTTCTCAATTTTTATAAACAAGTAGTCCCTCCATAACATAATCACTGCAATGCCATGTTGTTTACTGCTTTGGAGAAACTAAGTTCTTTTCAGTTGCCTCGCTGGGTCCGTGAAAGTTTGTGCGAGTCGCACACACAAATGAGTTCAACGTGCAGACAGCTGTGTTTAAATTATTTTCCTCAACAACTTCTTCTACATTTCCTGCATCTCAAAAACATAGCTGGTTGAAATTAAAAAAAAAAAAAAAGAGGAGAAAATCCAAAATAACTAAATTAATTCCTTGAAATGTGTTGTAGAACCCAGACTGCCATAAAAGGCGCTTTCATACTTCAAAGAGCAACTTCAATAATCAAAACAAAACATTTGCAATTGCCAGTTATATGCAAAGAATGTGCCACATTTAACATGTGAAATTTATTTTAATGTCCTATAGTAGAGTTCATACACATTTTTCGCTATCGTTATTTTTCCCCAAAGCTCCTCAGGTCTTGGCTTGGTCACGAGTGGTGCGTGGGTGGAAGAATCCATCCATTTTGCTTACAGCAGAGCACTTGAGCCTCAGGCTGCCAAACTACAAACTTTTATGTCAAATACCAATGTCATGCAACAGAATGGAATTATTAGTGGTTTTCTTCTGGTCTTCTCTGACATCATCAACTTATTTCAAATGTCATTTTACATAAATACTTAAGTAAGGAGTGTCAGATCTGACTGTGGGTGTGTTTGGGGGGTTTTAAGCTAGCTCGTTTGATGGACATTACATTACATTACAATGACATGTTTTGAACTGTACAAAAGAAATGGTTTGGCAACATCCCCACAAACATACAATTAAGGGCAGCTCTGTAAGCTCCTTGTAGTTCATCTACATTACAAAGTATGAGACAAATTCTGAATTATTTGGAAGCATGGTTTTGCTTAAGTCTGAATTGTCTCATAACATTCAGTACTTGAATATTTTCAGTATCACCACAACGCAATACACAGGAGAAGGAAAGTAAATTCAGTTTTATCTGGGAAATAGTATCTCACTACTTGAAGAACTTGCAGAAAAAATGTTTTTAAAAGCAATCAAATTGGTGAGTACGAAAGTTCAGCGACAGAAAGAACAGCACTGACAGAAATTCAACGCTGCCCAAGACACTCCGAGAGACAGGAAACATTAAAAGGAAAGTATAATTTTTTAAAAATTCCTTGGTTTACATCTTACCACATCGTAATCCTCACTGCCAAAAAGGTACATAGCTACCCCTTCACGGCTTGAGCTCCGGAGCGTCCGGAACGCCTAAAGCAAGATCTTCAACTGCATCTCCGGCTGCGCTGGCCCGGCCAGGCGGGCTTCACAGCGGCGGCACAGCCCCAGCCCGCCTTTCCCACGCTCAGACCGCTCCCGAAGTGACTGCTCTCAGGCACGAAAGCAAATCCTCTTGCTGCAAGGGGCCGAGGAACCGACGGTCTGCTGGCAAACTGCTCCCAAGACGAAACTCCGCAGAGGAGAGATCGGGGAGCGGCGGGACCGGCGGGCGGGCAGGCAACGCCGCGCTGTCAGCGCCGAGCGAGCGGGGCCGGCCCGCCCGTCCAGGCTCCTGCCCGTCGTCACACGTCGCTGGAGCTGCCCGGATTGGCTGCGGGGGGAAAAAAAACGGCGAGTGGGAGCCCGCCGAGCTGGGCGGTTTGGGATGGGAGAGCCCGGGAACGCCGCGGGAGCCGCGTTTCTGGAGGGGGAGCGCAGGCCTGGGTGCGGTGTACGCATCACCGGGGGCGGAGGGAGCAAAGGGTGCGGGCGGGATAAGAGCTGGGAGTGAGCGAGCAGTACTGGTTTAACTGGGGGAAGCTCAGAAACAGGCAGTTCACAAACTGGATTACCCGAGCTCATCTGAATTTGTGCCTCACTCCTCTGATAGATCTGAAGGAACCCATGGAGCTACCTCGCTACCTAGCTCTATTAAAAAATAAAAACCAGTCCAGGATAGTTTTCCATTGCTATGTTTCACTCACTTCATCGCTTCCTTCTGCTCATTAATCCCAGACTGTTCTGCTAGTGAAACACAGTGCAACTTAATCTCTGTAACACCATGGCACTTAGGTAACAGAAGAGTGAACCCGCGACCTCCACGGCACGGGAAGCTGATCCAGCCTAGGATGCCTAGGACAGGATCAGCCTGAGGCCCTGCCTTGGCCCTGGCCAGCTTCCAGTCCAGGTAGAGCAGGAAAGAAAAAGTAAAAGCAGCCAAAGAGCAGGACAAAACGCTGAAGATGAAAAGAGTTTACAGACTAATTCACTGACAGCATCTCAATTTACTATTAAAATGGGGCTTTAAAAATAAATCTCATTAAAGATGGTTTAGGAATACAGCATAAAGTAAGCCAGATGTATAGAAATATTGCCCTCTGGCAAAGGCTGTCCTTCACAACTGGGGAAGAGGCCACCAGTTGGCATCCAGTAGCAACTTTGATCAAACCAGCTTTAAAACAGCACTAGGAAACCCATCCCTTCTGCTCAGTCCCCTGAATTCCTTATAGTTCATATAGCTGCTAACACTACATCCCATAATCAGAACTATGAAAAAAAATACAGAATATGTAATGTCTGAAGGAGAAAATGTGTGGATGTATGCTTGCCCATTTGGATCTATAATCATGTTAATATACACAATATCATGACAAGATACCATGAACACATATAGCATTGAAAAACAGTTCACGCTATTCAACTTGCTTGTCTTCTACAAAGCAAAGAGGATAAGACCTCTTTCCTAACAAAAACACTGTACACAAAAACACCAAACACACATACATTGCAAACATCTTCCCTGTTCCTCCCTCTGCCCGCTCCCCCCGCTGCCCCATACTTTAAATAGATCTTGTCTTGACTACCTCAGTTTCTTTGCATGAGTTAGTAGGATATTCTTCTCTCAATCTGCCTTCTCTGTCAAAACAGACCTTTGGTCCTCTGTTGACTACATGTGATGTGACTCATGAGTTTGGATTTTTTAAGTTCTTTTATGTATTCACAAGCAGAGTTAAAACCAAGCTATATACTCTTGGAAAGAGCAAATTAGAAATCAGAAGACATCAATTTTACTTCCAACCATATGTTTACAAAATAACAGTAGTTTAATCTGTCAGCCAAACCGGTCACTTCACATTATATCAATTGCAAATTACACTTCAAACAAGTAATATCTTAACGTTGTGTTCCCAGAAAGTAACCAAAACATGCACCACGGAGGTAAATAACAGACATAAGACAACTGCTAGAGGAAGGTAATAATCACTTGTCCAAGTTGGTTGCTAGTATTGATGCTGAATGAGTGTGGTTACATACACTTATTAGCTTTAAGGTAATTGCCTAAGCTTTACTTGACAGCTTTTTTAGCGTGAAACCACACCTGTCAATACTAGGCAAAGCTAGTGTCATCACTCATTGCTTCACATGTCTGATATAGCTCTTATAAGCAACTGAAATTTGGATGCCGTAACTTGATTGCTCCCTTCTTGGACAGGGTTGTCACAAATAAATTTGGAAAAAAAAAATAATCAGCAGGAGTGTCATAACTGCTCCTACCATCAAGAATAAGGAAAACATTGCTTTCTATGTATTAAAAATTATGGTGATTTTTTTTTTAATAGTTTCATCAGCTCCTGTATTTTGGGCATGAATATGAAATCAGGGGGGCTGCAGTTCACATATACTCAACAGAGACTTAGGGCATTATTCAGACTGTCACCGTAAGTGACTTACATGTCACAAGCAATTCTCACTACAGACAGTACAAGCAGCCAGAGTCTGGCAGCTCGGATGGTAAATAAGCTGAATTGCTCATTGCTGTCTTGAATTGAAACATCATGACAGGTACCCAAGTCTATCTCAGAGCTTCACAAAGCAAATCTGTGTATAGCTTTTATGGTTCAAGAGTTAAAGTCTGCAAAAATGCCACCCCTGTTGAGGGTGTTTCAACTTAGCACAGCACTTCTGGATGACCTGTGCTCCAGTCGAGCTAAGTGACAGCAGTCCTAAAGCTAGGAGCTAACCAGGGAAGAGGGGAGTGGTGAGGAGCAGGGCAGAGAGATGCTGAGATGGGATGCCTGGGCAGAACTGGCTGATCAAGCAAAGACCTGAAAAACCTTAGGGTGGAAACTTCAGCAAGAGACGAAGTTTAGGATAGCAACAGAACTGGGATTAAGGCAGAAAGTGTCAAAACCACAGCAATGGCTCTATAAAAAAGGAAAGTGAAAACAAAGCTAAGGGTGGAATTGCTCCTCTCCTCCACTGGTGCTTTCCAGCAGGACATGTGCTTAAAGATGTGTGACAGAGAGCTACACAGGTATACAAGCCCAACTTGATGGAGACTAGGCCTTAAGAACCAGCCTTCAGACTAAAGAAAAACAAACGACCTGGAGGCTTGGTCATGAGAGTAAAGACTACAGTCTGAAATGATAAGAAAATCACAAGAATAAAAGAAAAAACATCTTTAGCTTTCTACTGTACCCAAGTACTTTTAGAGTTGCCCTTGCTCATCTGTAAAACCCAGGACAGCAATAGCAACATTAAACATCTGTTAACAGAGACAAGCAAGTACAAATTCTGATGTGTCAATATGTGTGGACTTTGTTTGCTCTGATTTCAGTAAATTTTGTTTCTTTCATAAAAATCTATTAATATGTATAACACCTGATGGAAGGGAGTAAAGAAGACAGAGCCAGACTCTTCTCAATGCCTCCCAGTGAAAAGGCAAAAAGCAATGAGCATAGATTGAAATACATAAAATTACTTTCAAACATAAGAAATTTTTATTGGTGGCTTGTTTTTGGTTTTGTTTTTTGTTGTTGTTGTTGTTGTTGTTGTTTGGTTGTTTTTTTTTTTCTTAATTTTACTGGGAGGGTGGCTGAGCACTGGCACAGGCTGCCCAGGGAGGTTGTGGAGTTGATATCCTTGGAGATACTGAAAAGCCGTCTGGACATGGTCCTGGGCAATCAGCTCTAGGTGGCTTTGCTTCAGGCAGGTGATGGGACTATCTCCAGAGGTGCCTTCCTACCTCAACCACTCTGTGAAACCAGAATAAATTCATATTAAAAAATATTGGATTCACATTGATATTTTAGTAATTTCATCTCTCCATTTTCAAAGATCAAGTAAGCATCATGACTCTTCAAATTGTCTAGGAGGATAGCATTTAACTCAAGTATTTAAACTCTGATCCATGTCTTTTAAGCATAGCTAGGAACTGTCTACACTATAAAAAACTGTGTATCATATTACTTCAACATAGTGCCTTTGGGAAAACAAACAGAAAAAATTGCTGACATGGTTGTCAAGGTTAATAGCCTAAACAGACCTCCTCAATAAACAAGAATCTTTCAACTTGCATCCCACAGAAACAACATTTTTTTCTTCAGGAACTCTAATGGAAAGCAATTTACTTTCTCTTACCTAAATCAGATTCAAATTCAAATCCCAGTGAAGAATGTCAACAGCTTGTAACTCTTTTGCACAGTTAGCAGCAAGAATTGCCTCAAGTAAATGCAAGTGTTTCATTCTTAAGGGAACTTCAGCAATGCTCCTATTTTCATTTTTAATTTACCTGTGGCAAAAAAAACTCTGAAGAACTTGTCCCCTTTCACATACGGGACCAAAGAGCAAGATATGTTTTGCTTCAATTACCTACCATCCAAACTATCCTATCCCACACCAACACTAAATAATCGTTTAACAGCGTTACTTAAATGAGAAAATGATGGTTAGCAAGTAATTTTTCAGGTTTTGCTATGAATTTTAGCTCTTCTTTTGATTTTCTCCCATGGTGGTCAGGACAACTGTGAGCACCACATTTCCAGCAGAATAAACTGTAGTTTCTTTACAGCTCCAAGAGCGTTACTGCCTGGGGAAGAGCTACAGGAAGGATCTGAAGCCCAGGCCTTCTTGTTCCTCTGAACATCAGCACATTCAGAAAGATGGATCTTTTCCAGTTCTTCTCATTGCCATTGTTACTCTCTGAATGCAGTACGGTGGTAACTGCAGTCTCAGCAGTTAAGAACAACTGGGAAATAAGACTCCGTGTTCTAAGAAACTTCCAACTATTTTATGAAGATGATAGGCCTGTCTCAGCAAGGGAGACTGAAAACAAGTTAATCCAGAAGAGTTAACAGTTTGATCACAGTGTCATGCTGCTCTCATACTTGCATGACAGGTAAGTAATTCAGTTTGAGTTTCTGTATGATAGGAGGGAAGGAGGGGCATGGAGGGGCCAGGACATAATTTTGACCTCCTCCTTCACCACTTTTGAATTAAGCTTCTTTTTTAAAGCACCTTCCAAAAATTGCATGTTTAGGGTCCAGTTAAAAGGAGGGGTTTTTTGTCTGTTTTAATTTTATATCAGCAGAAGTGTTCGGCAGCATCCCAGAACATGGTGCAGATTCCAAACCACCAAGATACTCCGCATTCAGCTCCAGGAGACTTTGTATTTGTATCTATCCATAAAATCAAAGTCCATCTCCTTACATAAAATTCCGTACATCATGTAGGATGTTTATAATTCTCCTTTGCAGATGGTGTGCATCTGTAACATTTTATTCTATGAGATTTAATTTAGGTATATAATAAACCAATGTCAACTAATTCAAGATGCAATAATGAAACACTTCCCTAAGATTAATGTCACATCTTAAATCTCAAAAACAAGCTTAAAATGAATGAATAATAAAATAAAATCTGAAAGTATGCCCATGGAACTATTGGAATGCTTTTTAAATTTTATTTTTAAACACCAAAGCTGCTTATCATTTGCAGATTGTTACTGGTTATTGTGGTTACCATTCTCTAACACAATCCAATCTGCCTGCAGTTTTCTATTTCAGGATACAGCAGTGATAACATTAACAGCAGAGTTCTCAACTTGCAAACATACATACATTAGGGGCACATGCTATCTCCTCCTGCACTGAAAGATAACATGAGTATGTTCTCACAGTGTCACAGAAATAACAAGCTGCCATTCTTCTTGCAGTCAGATGTTAAAACATTTAACCCAACTCACAATGAGAGGCAGGAACATAGCAAAGGTTAGAAACCATTTGTATTATGAATACATAGCACAAATACCTGGTGTATTATGAATCTTCTGCATTACTCTGATATTGGACAGGTGCTATAAATGCTGAAAAGCTGGCAAATCTGCCCACGGGTGATTCTTCCATGCATGGGCAAGATTTTGTATTTTTATTTTTTAAATGTAATACAAAGTCATGGGGAACATTGTCTTCTTGTAGCCTTGCAGCAGTGAAGCACACCAAATGGGGATACAGATGGAAAGAACGTGTCAAGTACTCAACATGCCGTTGCTGGTCTAGGATGCTCACAGAAGTCACCTGCAACCAAATGTGCAGCCAAACACTTCGGAAATAGCTGTAAATTTTGTCAGAGCTTTGAGTGGTTGGAAAAAAAAGTCTTCAACAACCACATTTAAAAGAAATAATACCCCGAAGGTTAAAACAGAGATAATGTTCATTTTGCTATATTTATTAATTGCAAGAAGGGAAATACATATGCTTTTGAGCATAAGAACGTCAATAATAGAACCAATCTTCACAGATAACACTAAGATCTTGAAGTAAACTATAAAAAACTTACACAACCCTGGAAAAAAAGCCTGTGATGGCTATAGTTCCTTAGAAAATACAGCTTTTCACTGAGAAGTTACTAATGTCACCACTACATGCTGCTACGCTGAATACGCTGAATGCTACATTAAATTAACACTGGGATTTTATCTCAGTGAAAGACTTTTAACTCTCACACTCAGCACGTCTGCTTCTGGGTTCACTGAAATGTTTCAAGTGCCACAAGCAGCTCGATGATCACCAGTAACTTTGGCTTGTGGCTGCATGTAGGAGCTACCACGAACTACCAGAGATATTAACCACCTCTGTCCATGTCCATGTCCTAAACACTGTGCTGGAGTTACAGGTTGCCCTCTTGGTACTATTGCTGTGAAATTCCTGTACATGGGACATTGACTTATCAACTGACACTTCACAGAGAAGAGATCCAAGCCCTTGGTCCTTTAAAACTGTCTTGGTTTTTAAAACGGGGTAATAATTCATATACCAAGACCAACCATATCTCAAAATTGCATTTTAAAAAAGTGCTTGTAAAACTTGAGCTATTGATACCTCCAAATTCTGTTCTTGTTTCAGACACAAAAACGCATTGGATCAGCAGAGCCACCAGAGCAGGCCACAGAAGGTATCTTGGCACACTTTGCCTTTTTTTATGCATTTTTGGCACGAGCCGTCATTCCACAATTCCATCAATTTAATTTATTGATTCTTACCAAATGTTGTGGTTTCTTTGGCCTCATCACTTCTTCAAATCTCAGTTCTCAATTCTCATTTTTACTGTATTTGAAACCTTTAATATTTCTGATCTTCGCATTTTGGAGAATCCAAAAAGCTTTATTAATTATGTTTAATTTTTGGTGAAGAATTGTTTGTACAATTTAACAAGCTCCAGTGAAATGAGTTCTTGTGAAATGTGAAAGCTGGAAAACTTGTCTCCACAGAAAGCCTATGTATCACTTGAGACCCACTTCAGAGCTCAGAATAGGAATTAAGTGGAATTTAGGCAGCACATGTGCTGTTGGAATGGCCCGTCTCACCTCTGAGGATGGGTGTCACCCTGGCATTGCCGAAACATACTTCAGTTTAATGAGCAAGGAGCCAGATGTGTAACCCTAGCTAATAACTCTCAGTGCATTGTGGTGAAAACACAGTCAGAAGAACCAGGACGTTATCTAATTGAAGTCAGTAGTCTGCAATGCAATGGATGAAATACATACAGTAAGTTGTTTCTTACAGAGAACTGATGCAACATGCTACAACATTTTCAGAACTGCCCTGATGAGAAGCAGCATGAAGGTAAGATACTTTTACTCAATCTTCCTTGCCCACTCAAATTAACAGACCCTTGTTAGCAGAGAGTAAGAACATGAAAGGTCTTCCCTCTCCTACATTTAAAAGACATATATTTGTTCCCAGTTATATTCTCTTAGATTGGTGCAAAAATGTGATTTTTCAGTTACATTTTTCTGTTTGGTATATTTTTCTCCCTCCCTCTTGCTACAATTCACAATTAGCATTCATAGAAAGAATGTTTTGAACAGCCTTATTCCCTAGTGCTGACAATAGTGAAAGCTCGTGCATCAAACCAAAGAGCATACTTCAAACTACATTTCTGTGTCGGGCTAGCTTTCTCTGTCCGAGAATGCTCTGATACTCCAAGAAAGTCAACCCAGCATTTTCTTCATCCCAGTCAGAGTTTTAAAGGTGAACCTGTTTGTATGATTCAGCAGACATCCCTCACTACCTTTTTCAGGTTCAAATCCATGATACTAAGGTGAGTTGGGTGAGGATTTCTAAAGACACTGAGAAACTCCTCCTAAGTATAAACAAATTACTAGATAATTGATTTACCACAATGAAAAAAGTCAATAATAGAAGAATTCTGATCAAGTTAATAATTTTTGATCTTAATATGGTAGTGACCTATAAAAAGATAGTATTTTGAATTTCAAAGTACAAGAATTTCTCCTCTCCTAAAGTAATAAAACTGAACCTAAGTTGTATATCATGTTGTGCATGCCATGAATGGAATACTGAATTTACACTAAACAAGCATCAATGCAGAAAGTTTATTTAAAAATTAAGAAGGAAATTATTGTCTCAAGCAGGTGAGTTCAGACACCTTAAGCTTTTCTTAAAACTAAAGACTTCTGATATTATGATGCTGGTTGCTTTGTTTAAGTCTATACAAATTCTAATGAAGTTGGAGATCCATGTGAAAGCACAGTGATAGAAGCTGATCACATTTTTTTGACAGAAAATATTCAGTCAGAAATTATCATGATGTTCTGGGAACTCACTCATTTACTTTGACTTTAGCAGAAAGTTGTCAAAGTGCTTGGTTTGAAAACAACTTTTCTAGCATTGCACTTAGCATAAGCTATTGAAACTATTATATAATTAAGCATTTCCCTGTTTCTTACATACCAAAGTGCCCCGTTTCCAGAATGAACTGGAAATATTGTTGAAAAGCAGTATTTTAAAAGTTCAAACATTATATTTTCCAATGCCTTACATATATTCATTTATTAGTTTCTAACAGTAGCTTCAGAGAGTAAATACTGAAGAGATTACCCTTTCAAATAATACTACGATTTGAAAATAGTTGTTTCATTGTTACATTATTAAAAGGCAAGAAAGATATGCATATTTTATTATCATATAGTGATAAAGTACTTGTGAATGTGACATAAAAAAAAAACCTAACAGAAACTTTCAAGTAAAAAACTGTAGCTGACTAGTGCTTAAGCAAATAAGCAAAATCATAGAATAGTTTGGGTTGGAAGGGACATTTAAAGGTCATCTAGTGCAACCCCCCAATCATAAGGCTCTTAAGAAGAGGGAAAAATTTAAAGCCCAAGAAGTATATCTTCGTCAACAAAACTCTAGCCTGACAAACTGAGCTGCTGAACTGCGTACTTACAAGGCTTGCTGAATTGCACAGAAACGATCATACATACGTAACTGAGGACTTTGTCAAACTGAGAACACACTAAGTTACAACTATTGCAACTGTGAGCCTTTCTGCTGACATCCTTTGATCAGCATGAGCCTACTCGAGGTGAAATTTATCTGTTGTACCTAGAATTGCTAGCAGAGCTTTAAAATGGTATTTTTTTCTGATACTAATATTCTACCAATACCATTAAGTAAGAAGCTAATAATTTTTAAGGGATGAATATTCTAAATCATCAATCTGTCAGCATCCTTTCGGCAGCCTCAGAACATTTGAAAAAAAAAAAAATTCTATCCACTAAAATACTGCAAAATGAAAGGTATCATTAATGATGGGCTGCAGAAAAACAAGTTGTTTTGTGAACAGCAGAAGTAATGCAGCCTGGTTTCCCACACACACCTCCACAATACCTTCAGCTTGCTCTCATTTTCCCTACACACCACATGCTCTGTACCCTCGGTTCCCCTCCCCAAACTTCCCTTCCCTTTCCGCCAGTTGCTAGTTGAACAAGAGGTAGCATTTGTTTGAGCTACTCTGGAGTTAAAGCTGTGCTCATCAGCCGGCTGGATGCTATCTTTTGGATGCCAGAGGAGCCCAGAGAGTGCCTTGACTCTCACACACTGGCATGTCAAGCAAATAGCTTTAACAGCCCCATCCAGCCCCCAAGAAGGTCTGTTAGAAGCACTCAGCACTCCTGAGACCTCTGCAAGACTGATTTAAATTGGCCATTGGATTGAAGTTACTGAGAAGCACAACTAACAGATGGAAAGTGGGATTGCATAAATCTTGTCTTAGGAAACCAACCTAAAAATCAGAGCTGTTATACAAAGACTGTCCATACACTTTAATACTCAGCAGCTTGTTTAAATATAAGATGATGGCATGAGTAGCAATGTAAACAGTTAGTCTGTCAGTCAATATGGAGAATTTTCAAACTATCTTTTTCACAGAACATTGATTGTTGTTACTAAGCAGTTGCAAATGCAATATGAACCACATGCAATGTACATTCAGCACTACTGGTGCACAAAAATTGGCAAATACTGTACTCATAACAAAGGATTTCAAGGATCAGTAATTAAAAAAAAAATTGCAAAAAGTCATATGAGTGTAAATGGAAAATATGTAAAGAGAAAAATTTGTTTTCACAATTACATCATCTTCATTTCTGCCAATAGCAAAAAGTCACTTTAAAATAGATCAGCCCAGTAGTTTAATAGCTGATAAAATGGATATTTCAATGCAATGAAGTTTCAAGGCACTTCACCTCCTCTCCTTCTACACCCTTTTTATGCTGCACTCCCATCCTGGGAAGCAAATAGCAGACTTCACCCTTTCAATTTTATGAATTCCTAGACTCATTAACTGCAATTTGAAAAATGAATGAAAAATAGCAGCAGCATTTACATATTCCACTGATGCTAAAAACATAAATTCAGGAAAATCTGGATAAATTGGAAAAGGTAGGACGTCACGTCTCTGCCTTTCATCCTGCTTCTGGTGAGGTAAGGATGAAAGGACAGTCTCAGCAGACTACAAGAAATTACCGCGCCCAATGCACTTACACTTTCTGGTAGTTACAGAAATTTCCATATTGAAGAATGTATATGTCACAAGGACTGTGTTGGTGGTGAAAACGTGTCAGTGGTTATGCAATAAATATTATTTCATTTCATTATTCTGTGACATTTTAATTGACTTGAATACTTTAGGGGTCAACTTGTTCCAAGGGACATCCTGAAATATGGCAATTCAGAAAAAAAGTACCCATTAAACAGTTATCTGAATTTCTATTCAAATATGCAATTTGTATTCACTTTTGATGAAACATCTGTCATTAAGAGACTATCATCAATAGTCAATATACTTAATTATACGTGCCAAGAAATATGAAATTTCTCAAGCTATTTATCTTTTTTAATCTTCCCAATCTTCCCATTACTTTCCTCTCAGCCATCTAAACAATTCCTTTTTCAATTAGATAATGTCTGAGGACTAGCACTGCTAAAACCAAGCTAATTTGCAAGCACAGCTTCCTTTAAAATGCTTCTGAACAAGAAGTTACCTCAGCCAAAATTCACATTAATAAAGCTAAACGGTCTCTTCCCCTTAGGACACATCTAGAAACTAGCACAGAAACTGAGAAAATATGAAAAGAATAGTTATCAACCATCACTTTAAAGAAGAGTTGACCAAATGTTCAGAAATCCACGTAATATACACGCTTGAATCCCTTCAGCCAAATTTTATTCCTTTCCACCTGTGTTCCACCTCACCTATCCTCTTTGTTGCTGCTTCTCAAGGGCTGCACACCCGCAGCACCACTCCCTTGGATCCCCTTACCCTGTCAAACAGCAACTCCTTCCTCCATCTACCAGGACTTCTATGACTGCCAAATAGAGCCTGGACTTCCTCAGGGTGTGATATGAGGGAGAAGCTTTGTTTTACCCTATAGCCCAGATAAATCAAACTCACCCTCCCTTGGATGACATTATTTGATAACCAGCAAACAGAAAGACAAAAATGTTGCATGGAAATGTGGACATTATTTGTGCTAAGTTCAAACATTAGGTAGCTTCTCTTTAGGAAAACAGTATGTTCCCTTTTTTTTTTTTTTCTCATTTTACCCATTTTTCCCACAAAAAAAAAGTTACTTTTCAACGTTTCCCCATTTCTAATTGTATTGGCATTGTCAGAGAACTCTTAATAAATGCTTGGAAAAGGTATATATATTAAAATGTAAAGACTTAAGCTTTTAACTACATTAATTACATAAGAAAATGCTAAAGGCAGCCAAAGCTGTGGTTGGACTCCATGACCGTAAGGGTCTTTTCCATCTTAAATGATTATATGATTCTACTAGTAGCTGATTTCTGCTGTTTTGAACACGCATGCTGAAAAGAAGTCCAGCAGTGTTGTATATGGTAGTCATATACCTTAATGGCACACCTCCTATAAGACCCATTGTTGCATTATTTCCCCCACAAACATACCAGCATGTTCTATATTTGAGTAAAGAAAAAGTTTTGTGTAAGAGGAGGGTAGAAAGTATATTAGCAATAACTACTCAGCTTTCTTTGTGGAGATCCCTAAATAATCCAGGTATAAGAAGGATTGACATCTGATTTCCTTCTAGAAGAAAGCTGTGGAGCAGCTGTTACACAAGACACTGTCCCTGAGTTTTTCTCAGAATAACTCTGGAAAGCTACTGTCATGCCTATGGTACACTTCTTTCACTGCAACTATATTCAAATCTCTCATAAAGGTTACAAAAAGCAGCAAGTTTAACCCAAACATTTGGCTTAAGTTTATGCCTATGGTACCTTTATTATTATAATCTCCATCCTTTGTTTTCTACAGTGTAAAAAAAGAAAACCAAGGACATCTAATTATAACTTTTAATAAAATATTGTCATCTAGTCATACTTTATTTCACAAGCACAGCTGCAGTGGGATGTCTGCTACTGTAAATCCCTGGCCCCAGGATACACGTACCTGGGGCTGCCAAACCAAAACTCACAAGCATCTTACAAATGAACCCAAACCAAAAATAACACAGAGTGTAACATTTGTGTCTATGAAAAGAATGTACTTCAAACTACTGCCAGCAGAGAGTCCCATTGCTTGCGTATCGAGGAGAAAACAATCATTTTGCACAACCCTCCAAAACACGGCACAAACAGCAAGCTACCGCATTTTATCTCTTTTAATAGGGTTATAGAGAGAAGTGCTCTCAGCAACAGCCACCTGTGAGTGCTTTCCTTTCCCTTCAACTCCAGTCTTTTGCAGTTTTTCAATGTGACAGCGAGTTAGTACGCTTTAAAAAAGGAAGCTCAAAAGTATAATTTGGATTTCCATGAAAAGGCTGGCACATTTTTCAACAATATTTCAGCTTGGCTAGATGAGAGCAAAGTGAAACAGTTTAACTGTAATTAAGTCAACGTGCAAGTCAGCTCCGTACATTGCATTGTAAAATTAAAGGGCTCCCGAGCATCTGGCCTGCACTCTTTCCACGTATGCTTACCCCAGAAGTAATGTGCTTAGTTTGAGGAGACATCAGGCGTCTGTCAAGCATGTCAGCCTTGCTCCAAGCAGGCCAGCCCTTCCAGCAGCAGCAATGCTTCTTACAAGAGCAAAACCTCCGATCAGTGCACCAGCGAAAACTTCTGCAGATCAGCCTGCATTAACCATTATTTAAGACAGTTGTCCGTCTAAGGCCTGGTTTCAAGTGCCCAGCTTTTGTCTGTAGGAAGTGATGCTGTTTGCTGGCGATTTCTCTCAGTGGTTGATCTGATTCAGTCCCTATGTTAGGTTACAGCTCAGCAGAGAGCCCGTCACCATCGATTACCAAGGAGGAGTGGGAGGGCTGCGCGCTCCTGGTGACGTCAGCCACTTCAGGAAAGAAGCTTGCACACTTGCTGGAGTAACATAATGTTTTATTAATCTCAGATGCATGCTCTGCAGCACGCATGGCCTCCTGTTAACGTACAAGTGGCTCTGCCTTCAGAAACAAATAATGGAGAAGTATCTGAATATGAATGCTGGATAATCGGATTTCTTCACGTTTGTGGATATGAATATTTTTTCCCTTTTTTTTTTTTTTTTTCCCTCCTGAATAGACATATTAAGCCCTGGTAATTCAAGTTGGAAATCTCAATTCAAGTTTGAAATTTCCCCTGTAAAAGGAAAATTATGCTTGACCATAATTAAGGTATAAGATATATTATGGTAGAAGATACATTCACATGAACCTTAACCATGGTTCTTTATAAAAACTATAATTCTGAAAAAAAAGGCTCATTAGACACATCAGCATGGCAGTACTTCCATGCATTAGCTGGTCCACTGAAATCCTCTGGGAAATTCACATGTATAAAAATATTGGCCCTAATGAGTTTAAGAGTTTGCAAGATCAGCTTCAACTGGCTTAAAATAAAAGTATAGGTTAAATGTAAATAAGAAGAATGAAGGATATGTGTCTGTATTGGTCAGAGGCTTCTGGAGGTGTAGTAAAGAGGAGTAACGAGCAGGTAGCAACAGGCAGGGAATGGTATGGACAGAGACAGAGCTGCAGAGAAGCACCTTTCTGCTCCTGCTACCACTGAGACAATAAATGACAAGGCAGTGACTCCTCAGAGTAGTAACAAGAACAAACATTTTTTTTTGGCTCTAGCTGCTCAGTGAGCTAAGATATCTTCTCCTCTGCTTACATCTCAATACTGGTCCTTAATAGGCATGTTAGGCAAAGAAAGCCCCATAAAGACAAAACTCTGGTCTGCGAGAGTGAAAACATTGCCTGTTTCCAAAGGCCAAACTCTTAACACTGACTTCATAATTACACCCTGTGAAGTCGATAGTAGTTAGGTAGGGAAGGGCAGACCCCACCTACACATCTCGCAATAAGAATCAAACCAGATTAATTATTTTTCTTTTAAATAAAGACTGCAGAATGGCTTCCATTTACATTAACTGTTTTCTACACATATTTTCACACAGCCACTTCTAACATGTACCAAGACCAATATAAAGTTACCCTTTCCTCTCCTCCTCCATCACTGAAAATGTTATTTCTTATTTACATTAGCTGCATACCATATTGTTAACAATTCTAAGTCACTGAAACTAGAAGTGTCCTTTGGTTTATTCATGATCAGGTTTGGTTTGTTGTTTGTTTGTTTGTTTGTATTTTGTTTGTTTGTTTGTTTGTTTTAAATTTAAACACTGTTTCAGAGAGCAATATTCATGTTAGGTTCAGTTCAGATGCCAAAATAGAATTAAATAAGTAGAAAACTTCCACAAGTTTTTGGTGATAGACAAATATTTATTTCTCATGAAATAGAAATTTGTATTTACCTGAAATAGATTCAGCAAAGAAAAATACACAGAACATTGACAACCTCTAGTATAATTTATTTTGATTTCCATAAGGCATTTCTAGGATGCATTATTAAACTGGAAATGTTGAAGCAACTACAGTTTTCAGAAGAAGCAAACAGTAAACTTCAATGAATATAATTTTAGAAGGATGTAAGAAGTATAGCAATTTCTGATGCAATACTGTATTAAGTTTTTTGTTGTTGGGGTTTTTTTGTTGGGTTTTTTTTTTTTTTCACTACAATTAATGAGCTAGTTTTTTGGCAAAATTATTATCCTTAAAAAGATAAACACATACTGTGGGACACAAATCACAGATACCTTGGGGCAAATCAGAACTTCTCTGAAAAATACATAATCATAGTTTCAGCTGGAATATCACAATTAGGACAGGGCAGCTCTAATTTCAGAGGCTATTTTCTGCCCCTCCATAGATTTTACAGAATACTGAAACTAAGCTTTTAAGACCAGACATTCATTATGGCAAATTTTGGCATCGCAATGTTGAAAAAAAGAACTTTGTACTAGAAAATACAGTAATAAGATGACTTAAACTGCAGAAACAGCAATAGATAATTCCCTGGTACTGATCACAAAGTTTCAAAAGCTCTCAAAATCCTCTAGACATAGAATAGAAACAGCTTCTATTTCTTTCTTTTTCTTTTTTTTTCTTTCTTTTTTTTTTTTTTTTTTAAATTCTGAGCAGCAGATAGTCACAGTCTAGTGTGTAGTAAATACTAGATGGCTTCTGCCCTTTGTTGCCCAAGAGGGTGAACTGTCACCTAAGCAGTACCAGGTCTGTTAAAAGCCACCTGCTGTGTAACCTGACAAAGTAATTAAGGTGCCTTAGAACTAAAGTGAGTGACCTTCAGCCACTCACAAAAAAAAATATAAGGTTTTCATTAAGAGATCAGGAACACAACTCATCCAATGATTATTATTTGCATTCATTCTTTAATCTTGTATAGCACTAATAGAGAAGTAGTTTTAACATTAAATCTTAATACTCTATATTTACACAGTGCTTTTATCAGAAGTCTCAATTTTAAACACAATCTTATGAAATTTTACTATGTTTGGACTATAAATGCCATTAAGCCCATGAGAAAACAGAAGCACTGATTGACTAAATACTCATTCTTAGTAACATACTAATAAAAGCTTGCTTGTGAATGTTTAAATTTTTTTTGGTTTTGTTTTTTTTTTTTTTTTGTTTAACAAAGCAAGCTACTTGGATGCTGCTTCTTTCCGTCTCAACTTGAAAATGGATGCCTGCCTAAAAAAATTCTTCTTAACAAACCAGATAAAAAATGAGTTGTTAGAGATCACAACAGCCAGTAACTCAGAAGTAATGAAAGCTTAGACATATGAGTAATATTTCTCATCACCAAGTTATTGTGCATCAGCTGATCTATATGTGGACATGTGGGCACGCTTAGCATATGGCAAAGAAATTAAGGCAATTTATTGTAATTCTGCTTCATTACAGATTATGTTATCTGGCATTTGCTGATGGATAAATGCAACTTTTAAATCCACGTATCTAAATCTAATATATATATATATACACACACACACAGGAGAATTCTTCTGTTTTTCCTTTCCTTCCCATTATAAAAGCAGACAAGGCATTTTTTTTCTGCAGTTATCTGAGCTATCACATTTTCTTTTATACGGTCATCAAGTAGCTCATCTCTCTTACACAATTTCTCAAAAGATAACTCCATCTTCCTGAGATTCCTCAGCCAACTCTGCAGGTATCCAAGTAATACATACAAAGACCCCAAGTTGAGTTAAGCATGGTCCAAGCTGTTTCCCTATATGAAGGTGAATATTTATCCCTTTGCCACTCATATCAGTTACATGTGTTACCAGTTCTTCTCACTTGGTAAAAGCCAACTTCAGAAGAGTTTCCTTTTCCCTTCTGGGAGACCCAAAGACACCCCAGAATACATCAAGGTATTAAAATCCCTCATTTATTTAACACGACAAGACAGCAGAACACTGTATATGCCTACGCAAAGTTGATATATATGAATTTTGACATCTACAAAACTTTTCTTGAGAAGACAGATGATACATTAGTCAAAGCTCACACAGAGTCAACAAATCAGCAGCAAACATTCACACTCGTATTTCCTTAATTGCTGCAACATTGTTTCCACGAAAACATGCAAAACCACCCAAGTCCTGTCAGCAGGAGACCTCTCAGTTCCCTTCCTCATGTCAAAGTTCATTAAGGTTTCTCAAGTTCATCATTCCCTCTCAGATCTTTCCCAAAGGGCCAGTCCCCTTGGTGTTCTACATACTAACTGAATAGGGCCACACATGCAGCAGAGTCCCAGGTGAGATGCTAAGAGAGTGGCTGGTTGATACTTCCAGCAATAGAAAATAACCCAGCCACTCACCCAGTATGGTAGAAGGTGAGCTATGGTATAGCCAACTGCTTTCCAAGTACACTCTGCCCAGTTTTAGTAAAGGAAGCCAACAGGGTCTCCTACCTCTGAGAAAAAGTTTCTTCACTACCAGATATAAAGCCAATCCCTTGTTTTTCTCTGTCTGGCCAATGAAAAGTCAACTATTTTCTCTAAGTGGGAGAGGGTTCAAGATGAAAAATTCACCACAGAATAGAAAATAAAATTCTGTAATGCCCAAATTTTGGCAAAATAGGTTTGAAGGTTTGAAATAGGTGAAAACGCAAACCAGGAGGGTCACTGGTTATAACACACAGGGAATATTTTCATTATTGATTGATTTATTTTTAATAAGGACAAGTTGACTTGGTTAGATACCTACTGGGGGAAAAACGTTGACAGCTATGTTTTGCAGTTAAAACACACAATAAGAGTGCCTGGCTTACCAAGAACTGAGCCTACAGTTTCCTCATTTTTGACCAGCTAACTTGGTAAATTTGTCTTGAAAAATGTTGCTCCTAAGAGCTACAGTTGCATCTGAGAGCAAACTGCTGCATCTTCGTGGATGCTGATCTTCCTGACTTCATGCACACACTGCTTTGCCGAAAATCACATTAATGGAAAACATGGAATTTCAGCAGTCTAAATACACTCCGGCTTTTACATGACACTGCCTTACTGCAAGGTCCATAAAGCAGGATCAGCATGCAACAGTACTTTAAGGTTAGGTGCCAGTTAGGAAAGTAGCATTCACTTCTCTCTCCAGAGAAAGAACTTCAGCACTAGATGAAAATTCAGGTTCTCCGATGGCACTGAAAGATGTGTTAAGAGATTTAAAGGAATCGGAGTGCAGCAAAAAAAAATATAATAATCACATAAACCAGCTAAACTAACAGTTTAAATAAGTAAACACCACTGTGGAGAGCAGAGCTCTTGATCCTCTCCACTCCTGCCCCACCCCTCTCCCACAGTCCTCTCCCTCCCCTCTGCTGGGGTCCTTCCAGGAGGAGAGTGACATACCTAATCCAGTAGGAAACTATGTGTTTGGGTTTGTTTCTTTTCTGTATTTTTTTTTTCTTTTTCTGTCAGATTAGTAAAATGAAATAGCTAAAGGGAACAAAATCAGGGGAAAGGATGCTGGTAGTGGTGGGGCAAAAAGCCTCCACCACCCAAATCTCACTGAGAAGCATTACAAGATAACCCACCAAGGGCCTAACTCCCTTTGTGAGTTTAATTTCAATTCTGTAATGCATAGCAGTAGCTATGCAATGTCATGCAGTATCAGGGTAAAAGCAGAAAAGCCATCTACTTCAAAACAAGTATCTCACACTCACAACATTAATAATTAACCACTCCCACACAAACACTTACTCAAGTCAACAGAAAAAAATGACAGCTTTAAGATACATACAGTTCTGCTAAACATTTAAAAGAAGTCTTTTTATTAAAAATAATTCATGTCACATTTTTTCCCCTTCAAAGTACAAATTTAACTCCAGCTACAGTGAATATGGCACACCCCTCCATCCATACATTTTACTTTTATAGCTACAAACAACGGTAGCATACTGCAATCTCCTTCGATGTTAATTCTCCCGAAAATGTTCCTATTGGTGTGATCTGAAGCCCACAAGGTTCTCTTCAGTTGGCTTTAGATTAGGCCCTTACATAACTGTAACATCTGGGGCCCATTTCTACTATGCAAGTTCCAACAGACACGATTTCTGTGTGTATAAACTCAATTCTATTTAACAGATGCCTGCATTCTAGAAAAGCAGAACTGATATGCAATTCTGTTCAATTGAACATACAAGTTAATACATATTCTCCCAGAGAAGAATGAAAGAAATAATGCGATTTTGTATAGCAAACAATACCCGTCATGTATTGCAGTGTGGGTTTTTTGAACTTATGTGCTTTGCAAATTCATGCCCATCTCTGCACTGAGGATAAAAACCACAGCAGATCATTACTGCCACAGCTGGAAATAGTGGAACGGAGAAAGTCCAGGGTCAGTACTCTTCTCCCACATCATTTTTATACAAAGTATTACTTATACTTTGTATTCTAGATTAATTTGTGATCTTACTCAGGAGACAGCAAACCAATCTAATCCTGAAGTACAAAACCCACAAAGTATAACTGCCTAGCCCACACAGAGCAACTGTCAATATGTGAGTGAATGCATATTTGTTTATGTGCAACTCCACAGTGAAGTTTGGAAAGGATTGCTATCAATTAGTGAAAACTCCCCACACAATAGCCTGTTAGGCTATATGGAATGAAGATGTATGATGAACTGTTATAATCTACTTTCTTCTTAAGCATAATTTTCCCCCAGTGAAGAGCAATTACAATTTCTTGTTAAATTCCATTTTTCCCTACCAACAATAAAAACATCACACAAGGATATCTATACCCATCCTTGTAATTGCACAAACAATAAAATATTAACCAGATTATCACTAAATCCTTGTGAAGAATTCAGTATTAACACTATAGAAGAAGCCTTTCTGAAATAAATAGATGAGCCACAACTACCACCCAGTAAGGTGCACTGGTTTACAGGGAATCAGAGAATGGTCTTCACATTACAACCTCTAAGGTTATATCAAAAATAGGTCAGTACAACAGTTCATTAAAAGGACTAAAAATAAGTTATTTTAAAATTGTTTTCCAACTCCTATCAATGCAATAAGAGTGGATTATCCACACTCTGCTCCTATGAGGACAGGCTGAGAGAGTTGGGGCTGTTCAGCCTGGAGAAAAGGAGGCCTCCGGGGAGACCTGATAGCGGTCTTCCAGTACCTCAAGGGGGCCTACAGGAAGGATGGGCACAGGCTGTTCAGTAGGGCCTGTTGTGATAGGACAAGGGGTAATGGGTTTAAATTAGAAGGAGGGAGGTTTAGATTAGATATTAGAAAAAAATTTTTTACAATGAGAGTTGTAGAGCACTGGAACAGGTTGCCCAGAGAGGTGGTGGATGCCCCATCCCTGGAAACATTCAAGGCCAGGCTGGATGAGGCTCTGAGCAACCTGATCTAGTCAGGGATGTCCCTGCTTCTTGCGGGGGGGTGGGACTAGATGACCTTTGAAGGTCCCTTCCAACCCTAACCATTCTATGATTCTATGATCTATTGTATTTCATGTTCTCTGTTGGAGAATCACAGAATACTAGAGCCTACAAATACCTGAGATTATTTTCTGTACTGAGAGAAGTTATAGTTTATTTTCACTGAATTTTCATTGATCCTTTGCAAACAACAGCAGAGTCTCCACCCATCAATCTAAAAGGCACCGGATTTTGCAATTCACAGTTCAACACTACTTATCTGGATTAGGAAAGCAATTACTTGCCAATTAAGACATGTAAATAGGCTCAAGGAGACAATGTAACACAGCAAAAAAAAAAATCCACTAACTTACTCTTTTTAATAATAGAAACACTGTAATGATTTTTTTTTTCCTTATAAGTAGGGAAATAATGACAAAAACCGTACTCATACCAAGGATAAACTACAATATATTACACACAGAGCCTACTCTGACAGAAGATTAGCAAGACTGCAAAATAAAGCAATTAAACATTTGGTCAACTTTAATTGAATTCCCTTGTCCTCACCTACATAATCATATTCTGATTTACAGAGAGCTCCTACATTTTTCAGCAGACAGACAGATGACTGTTTACTGAGCTGCTATCTTATATATTTTTTTTTCTCCTCTTTATTCTCCTGAGTGGGCTCGAGGCCTCCTGTATTGCTCTGAAGCCTGTATTATTAAGTTGTTCTTTGAATTTTCTGAGAAGCTCATCACTAGTATTTTCTATAGCTTCAGAAAGAATTCATTTTCACAATAAGAAGGAGAGTAAGATGAAGAGGGCTTTTTTTCCCACTTTACAGACAAGAGCTAAGGCAGTCAGAATACAGTCAGAAGCGGCTTCTGGTTCTGAAGGTCATGGTCTCATGACCTCAGCATTTGAGATAGGAATACATGATCCTTTTGTTGCCCACAGCACCAAACTCTGGCATGCAAGAGAAAGTCTTCTGCTCTCAGCAGCAGCACCTCACTTCCTAGTAGTTGACAACAGCAAGAGATCCTCTTGCAAGGCCACATGTCTTCGGAAGACATGTAGAATATTTGTCATGCACTCAGAAGATGACCAAAAAGAATCTTTTTTAAAGTAGAGGGAAGGTGCTATTTAATGGGTACAACAGAATTTAAATGCAGACAAACCCCTTAAGGCACAAGAGTCCCTCCTGTTGCCAGGCCTTGAGCCATCCCAACCATTCCAGTGTAAGTTCAGAAAATGTATTTCTGTTGAGTAAATAACATATGCAGCACATGACAGAACGGGACCCAAAAAGCAAGTGGAAAAAACTACGTTTTTGAAATACAAATCGATTGAGAGCTACTGAACATACATTAAGTAAACCTTAGATATAGTACCACTGCTGCAGCTATTGTGCCACACCTTGTGGAGAATAATAAATTGTTTTGTGGAGGGGTATCACTACACACTTACTTTGTCCTTATATTTCTCCTTGTTTCTGCTACTGGCTATTACTGGAAACAGCTAGATGAATCTTCAGTCTAACTTGGTAGAGCATGTTTTATGTCAAGTGCTAAATTAACAGAAAAGGGGAAGAGAGAAAAAAAAAAAAGGAGATGCATCTTGAGTTCTTCAGCTTTGAAGGTTAGCTTAAAGGCTGATGTGAAACATAACTCCCAGGAAGCATCATGGTGCTAAGCTGCCCCTAAGGCTTCATGGCTGAGAAATTCCTCTCAAAATCTTCCAGGGAAGGAGGTTGGTGTTAAACATACTTAAAGTTTCATTTTCATTCCTTTTCTATTTTTCTTTCTTAACTCTGGTTCTGTTTTTGTGATGAAGGATTTACCTTTCCCTCTGGTAAAATAAAAAGTGACCTCTTGTTGTGTTAAAGCACAAATTCTCCAGAAACAGCACACTCAAGTGTGAGGTACTAAGTACAAACAGTCCCTTTAGATGACTGTACACAGGAGAAAAAGAAACTGCACATTCAAAGAACTGCTGTGCATTTCTATTAAACTACATAGGTTGGTACAGATGTTACTACTGTCAAGTGCTGGGTTATGGGAAGGAGTTCTCCCTAGAGCATTAAACAGTGCTCTCAACCATGAACCAGGCAGCGAAGGGACAGCCCATGACATCAGGAACTGCCCGGAAGGTTATGTTAT
Organism: Tetrax tetrax; assembly: GCA_009806455.1. NCBI lineage: Eukaryota > Metazoa > Chordata > Aves > Otidiformes > Otididae > Tetrax > Tetrax tetrax. Next base: position 445,562 of record WHYT01015812.1, read on the forward strand.
CTCTGCAAACACAGACTTCAGCTGATAGTGTTATTTTATTTTACTCCCTAATATAATTCAGTCCATTTCTTTCCCATGATTACTTCCTTAATATTCTCCAAGAGCCAAGGACATGATATGCCCTGCTGTTAAGGCTGATTTTGCCCATAACGAGAAGTTGCAATAGACATTGTGCTCTGCTGTATAGCTAATGCCAGCTTTTTCTTTGAAAAGTTTCATTTGCAACACAGAATATATTTGTGATAGTACTATTTTTCAAAAGCAGAAGAATATGAAGAACAATTTAACCAAAAGAGTCTTAGTATTTTGTAACAGACAGGGCAATACCACTGATCGCAGTTCAGATCAGCTGTACAGTAAAAGAAGAAAATTACTCTGCAAAACAGCTACTGCTCTGAGAATTATCAAGCACAACACAACTTACATATGATTGCTAAAGTGCAGTCTTGGCCATGCAAATGCCAATCTTTTATACAAGGGCAAAAACAGTAACACTGTTTCAGTAAACATGGGAGTACCTGCAAGGGTTGGAGGAAGATCAGGACTTTTCCTCCTGGCTCACTGGGCTCCTGGTCCACCCCCAGCAGTTAGCAGTGTGATCACTGCAGGGACCCAGAAGATAAATCAGTGACTACTACCATGGGACAGTACTCCTGGCTCAGCTTAATGAGGACTAATACATCAAACGTGCCTGGACCATTCTCCCGAACCACAGCCAGCTGGCTTGGAGTTGCCCAACGCCATAATATTAAACTAACTTCCCCTGCAAAAGGGAGTGGCTGAATCCAGACCGTCCGGCAGAAATACTACCTGGCCTGTGCTGTCTCACAAGTGATGCCAAACAGCTGCCTGGAAGACCGCAAGTTAGTCCTGGCCAAACGTACGCCAGGGACCACTCTGACAACTCTACAGAGTTGTGCTCCTGTGCCAGGAAACCTCTGATGCTTCTCAGCTCCCGTGCACAGAAACAGCTCTAGTGCTAGACAGCTTCAATAGCTCCTGCAGGCAAAGTCAGGCTCCATTTATGGCCACAAAGGTACTTTAAAATGCACTCAGGCAATAGTTTCACCATCCTTTCTAAGCCAACTCAAGTATTTCTATTTTATAACCTCACCTGCTCATCAGGAGCTTTCTTTCACTACGGCACCATACAGCACCAGCTCAGACAGACACTATGCTGCTGAACCTCTCCGGTGTCATTCCAGAGACTCCCCTACATCCCTGCCCAGTGGGATGAGCAGCTGCCCCTGCCCGGTGGGACAGGCAGCCGGCTCCCCAGCAGGCAGGGCGAGGCCATGGGCTGCCCGTGCAGCGCAGAGCATCTCACACAGCTCTCACGGGCTTTGAGACTTTCCGTCAAATCTGAGCACCACTAATATCGGCTTATTTCTGTTCTGACTCATCTTCCTTTTTCACTTAAATTCAGTTAATTATTTCCATAAAGCTTTGGTAAAGCATGTAAAAGGAGATTTAGAAAACAAAACTGTGTTGGATGCAGCACTGTCATTTAAATGCCTGGTTAGTTTTATGCAGCTCATGTTTGTTTATGGCCTGGGTTACATGCACATCCACTATACTTCCAGGCATTTTACATGCAGATTTAGGACTGCTAATGGCATCCATCAAGAAAAATACATCTTTATCTCCCTGCAATTGGGGTTATTTCTATAAACCTCTTTAACACAAATTTTCACTGATACAGACCCACACCAACTAGTTTCCCTTCTCATTGCCTTTCCACACCAAATTCCATTACCTTTTAGACACAGCAAATATTCAGATCAGTGTAAAAGAATACAAATTAAAGCGCATGTTTGTTTTGGATCACCTGGAAAGAATTCCAAACTTTATGGCTCCCCAAGACTTGCAGTTCCTTCTGTATAGATGCAGAGAGAATAAGTTTGGGTGGTTTTTTTTTTTGTTTTGATTTGTTTTTTATTCTTGGCTGATAAACGATTTCAGTGGTGCAGCAAATCAAACATACTAAATCTGTGTGCTTCAGCTCCAGAGACCAGTCAGGAGCAGAAAGTAATCAGATATGGGAATTAAGAGAATGATTTTGTGTCCCAGATCCGGGGAATGACACAGGATTGCTGGGCAATATCTAGAGAAGAGGCTGCTGAAAAGAAGCTTCTAGAAAAAAAAAAAAAAAAAAAAAAAAAAAAAAAAAAACCCAACAAACACCACCACCACAACAAAAAACTCAATACAAAACCAAACCAAAACAGAACACAAACCTCCCGTTTGCTATTTCTGGTACATAACAGATATTTTGGGATTAGCTCATGATGTAGAGAGGTGAATACGTTGTAGAACAGAAAGAATAAGGATTACAAAAACAATGAGGCTGCTTGTATAACAGAAATAAAAGAAGGGAAAGGGATTAAGGAAGAAAAGAGAATGAAGCAAAACACAAAGATTTTCTAAAAGAGAAAATCTCCTTTACTACAGAAACTATTTTGGATCTGAGGCATAGCTGCAGCAAGCTCAGTGCTACCCTGCCTATCCAAACCCCTCTGCCTGCCCTGCAGCTGAGGCTGAGAGAAGGAGGAGGGACATCCCTTTTCCAGCTCCTGGAAAGAAATACAGAATTAATCTTTTACACCTCTTCCCGAATGTATTAGAAACTGAAATCATCTTGTAGCCTGAATTTTTAATGATTACATATTTTGTTTTGTTAATAGCACACAGAAGTCAGAGATTAAGCACTCTTCATCAGGCTGTGTTGTCTTCCACATACTGTGCAAATGTTGTTGGCAACACAGAAAAATAGAAGTTTACAGAGTTTCGTGGTGTCTGACAACACTGGACCCTGAGTATACAGATATGATACCAGTATTCAGGTGTATGTGGTTATCTGATTATTTGAATCCCAAATATTACTTCAAGTACATCTCAAAACATTATGATCTCAACATATCCCCTTAAAGGGATATATAAAAATTAGATTCATTGTTATGATTTTGATTATTCAGATTACTTCTGTTTTGAATTATGATTGCCTATTTCTAGATCCACCTTTTTTTTCCATCATGGCTGTTACTCAAGGTGACTTAAAAGCTCACCTTCAACTCTGGATTAATTCCTTTCTGTGTCTTTTCTCTGCTTCCATCTTCCATCACCCACTTATATATGACATCATTCTCTTCTCCTTCTATATAATTTACTGCTCTCACCATATTTTTACCTTTTTTTCTAATTAATATGGTTTTCCTTCCAATAATCTTTTAATCCATTCTACTTCAACTTATTCAGTTGTTTTCCTATATTAGCACTCCTTGAAAAACAAACAAACAAACCCACCCATGTAAAGAAACTCCTGCTCCAAATCCTACTTTCCTAAAACACCCAGGAAATCAGAATTTAATCAAACAACAGCAGAACTTTTTTTTTAAATACCTGAAATCTCACCTGAGATCTGTCAGGGAATAGATTTTCCTTAAAAAAAAAATAATCTTTACCCTTTTTTTTTCTTATGAAATCCAGTAGAGCTAAATAAAGATCCGTTTCATGCAAAATTATTTCTGTGGTAAATCTATTAGATCAGCTCTGACAAAAACGAATTTGCAGAGAACATAAATCATTCAGGTAATTGGAAAAGTTAGGTCATTTGGAAAGTGCTACACCTCTAGTATTTTTGGTTTAAAGCTGCTTTACAGAACATTTTATGACAGATCCCTTTTGAGGGAGGGTTCAGAGCCCCCCTTTCTTCTTGGTTATATATTTCTCATCTCCGGGAACACCTGTACATGGGTTTGGGTGAGAAAGAACGGACAGGAGAATGGCAAAACCCAGGTATTTGTTTGCCACTGCCAAGCCCATTACAGTCACGAAAGAAGTCATGTCATGGCTGCAAAACTACCAGGTTTAATTATGTCTTTAAACCAGGACAGAACGATATTCTTGCTGGTAGGCAATGTAATTTCAGTTTTTTTCCACTTCTGTGCACGGTTAGCTTACCTAAAGAAAGCAGAGTGCTGCAATTCTGTTCATAAACAAACAAGCAAAAAAATCACTGGGTTTATTGATCCATCAAAGGACATTCCCATAGAGAACAGAAAAAATAACTTTTCACGACATCTGTTATTTTTACAATTTATTCCTTCTTACTCTGAGAAGAAATTCAAGTGCAGTTGCACTTTAAGTAGTTGTTTTGACTCAGTAGTTACTCTCTGGCAGAAGCCATCCAACTCGCCAGCAAAGGCCGTGCACAGGGAGCACAAGGGGAGGGTTTGGTTGCAGCTCCTCAGCCTTCTGCTTCAGCAAACCGCCGCGGACGAGCACAGGCGGCACAAGGCACGCATTTGTCCTGACACTGCTCTGCATTGAGAGAGGAGCCTCTGGCCCACCCGTCCCAGCGTGCCTCGCAGTGATTGTTTCTTCCTAAGGAGATTTAGGCAGTTTGCGTCAATCACGGATTTAACAGGAGACATAAATGCCATCCCCTCTTAACATAAACAAACAGCTGCCAGCACCTTCCTTGATGAGCTAAGGGTGCATGGGCGGCTGGCAAAAATTATAAAAGTTAGTCATTTCTAGTGTATTCTCCTCTTTTAAACATACTACCTAATCTTATCATTTAATCATAGGACTGATTTTAAAGGTTGTCATTTTTCTGCAGTAGAAAAAAAAAAACAAACCTTAAAAATAATATAAAGGCAGATATACATAAAATGGGAATTCTTATGAAGAATAATAATATTAGATGCCCCAAATGAGCACAGAGTATATATACAGAGTACAAAAAGCATAAACGGAATAAGCACAGACAATCATTAAATGTTTCTCCAGCTTCAGCTGTCTAAATGAGGAAACAGACAGAACTCAAATATTATTGTATAAGGCTTGCTCCTTTGTCCATGGAGTATATCTATATCAGAACTGCGATCTGAAATCCGCACTCACATCTGGCTTCAAGTCTTGTCAATCTTTTTGCAGTAAAAAGAATGAATAATACTAGGAAAAAAATCTTGAAATTAATTGTTTTGAACTGCAATATCAACACAAAACACTCTTGATCTTGCAAGCAATAGTTTCTCCTCTTTAAATCTGGCCATGTTCAACACATACTTGCAAGCCAGACAATTACAAAACAGAATTATGAATTCTTTAAAAACTGGCCCAATCATTCCCACAAAGAACTTTGGGAAATTAGCATCAAATTAGCAGTTGCCAGAAATCCAGTAGAAGGCAAATGAGGAAATCTTCCTGCCCTGCAAGGGATCTGCCACCAAGTGGCTCAGCAGCAGGGCTGGATGTGTTTCTCCTTCTCACTCCCTTGCATGCTATTTGCCACAAGCACACATGTGCAATTTTTTTTTTCCCCAGGTAGAAATGAAGTGGGCAAAATACAGCTCACATACTGTCTTATTTCCTTATACAATAATTTAAATCCAAGTATTTCATCTATGCCCTAGATTCTCCTTTCGACAAGCTGTTCAGTAGCTCGCACCAAACACCATGAAATCAATCGCATTCATCCTTTTAGTGACAGTTTCAGAAGTTCCCTTCACAATGTTAGGAGCTTAGTACAATTATAGCACCTCTTAGCACTTGAACTTTTGATCTGATTTCTTAAAAATAGTAAAGACTCCCAGATTAAAAGAATACTATTGAAAACAACAGTATTAATGCTATTTAATCAGCTCCAATTTCTTCTAGTCTCTTGAAGCAGTAGGTGGCGTGCTGCATATTCTATTCTACGTTTGGACCAACTCAAAATCCAAAGCTGTGTCTTCAAATATTTCATTCTGACACTGTTAAATAGCAAATTGGGAAGCATGCAAAGCCCTGTGCTAACATTTCAGCATGAAGCTTGTCCATCTTAATTTCCCATCTTCTGATCACAGGTTTTGGGAGCCAAATCCAAAAGTTTTGTCGTGAGTTTCTTTCTTCATTTCTATCACCTCTCACAGGCAGGGATGGTTGTAGGACCTTGCGGACCTCGCACCTATTCTTCACTCTGTGGCTTCCTTGCTTTTCTGGAAACCCTCTGTAACAGCAGCCAATTATGATCTAAAGGTGTTTTCAAAAACCTTCAAAACTCTATGTCCTGCTCATGGGGTAATATTGCATGGTTTCTTAGGAAAAACAAAACAAAACAAAACAAAAAACCCAGTATATTTCTCTTGAAACCAGGATCCTAAATATATACTAAATTTCTGAAAACAAAACAGGTGCAGTGACTTAGCAGAACAATTTTGTCAATACATCACATATCATCTGATTACCTTTTTTTTTTTTTTTTTTTTTTTTTTTTTTTTTTAAGTAAAAGAAGTATGAGCCCACTCCTACCAGGGTAAAAAAAAACATGTTACAAACCACAGAGATTTAAAAATAAAATGGCAATCGCTGAAACAGTTCTTGTCCTCACTTATGGTCACACAATCCTAATTAACACTGGGCAGAATTTGGCCCACTGTGCAAGCCCCGTCTAATCCCTGCACTATAGTCTGCCATGCCAGAAGGTTATTCCATGAAATGCTCCCCAGTAAGCCGGATAATTCTAGAAATGACATTTCAATGCCACTGAATCAGTCTGCCTAGTGCTACGATTTAATTTCTAAGCTTTTTCCACTTGACTGTACTTGTATTACAACACAGAAATGGTGAAAAATTATATCTTTTTCAAAAAGAAATCAAAAAGACGATGACTATTTTTGGCGTGTAGATTGGGACACTCATTCAGAAATAACCAAGTCTTAGCATCTTCCCACATTTATTGTATGTCTACAAGGTACATCACAAATTCTAAAATGCAAGCAGGACATTTTGAAAGAGAGTATCAGAGTTAGAGTACTATCTCATGTGTAAGATAAAAATAACAAACCCATTTGTTAAGTGTCTTAGGACTGCATTAAAAATGAGACACTGGAGCAGCCTGAGCAGAGCAGCTGTTTTTACAATATTTGGCTCCTGGCTCCCGGAAAAAAGGGCCTGTGAGGGCAGGGGAATACAGGGAGTGATGGACTGAGCATCCCAGAGGCTGCTGGAGTGGAGCTGGGGAAAGTTTAGATTAGGTCACGTCATTGTCCCAAGGCTGATGGCTCAAGGCCATTTTGCACCTCCTCGCCTGAGCTGCACTTAGGGCTCATTATCTTTAACCCTGGATATAAGGCTGAGGGTTTAGCACAGGAAACTAAGCTTTATTATATAAATAACACCAGATCCTGCAAACAAATACATCTTTCAACTAAAAGGAAACCATTTCCATTTCCACTAAATGGAAATAATTTTCACAAATAGTTCCAAGTTCAGCCCCTTGCCATGCTGACACTATAATCTATGTGGAATAAAGGGTAATCTGCAACACTGCTGTTTCTAGGGAGAAACACTCCAAATTCAGTCTCCGATTTCCCATTTACACCGTGTAGGAATTAACCAGGGCCAGCTTCTGCACCAGGTCCAGGGTTTTGTGCTCTTTGGCAGCCTGGCTTTATCAGCCCCCTGCTCACGCCCAGCCACCTACGTGGGTGAAGAAGAGCTCACCCGGCTGCGTTTGCTATTTTTTCACAGCTCTGCAAAATGGGCAGCTCACAGCGGGGCTGAAAGGAGACACTGCTCTGCCTGATGTCAAAACCAGGAACACCATATTATGCACATAAATACAGCTACACTTTTCAGAATATTCCTGTCCTTATGACATAAGGGACATGAGTGACATGACCATTTTCACTGACACCTCTCCTCAGAACACCTGGATACTATTTAAAGACCACTGATTTTCTCGCACCTTATTTTTCAGTTTCACTCAATTTTTTTCACCTGTTGTCTCTTGCCTTGTGTAAAATACTCAAATTCATTATCCTTGGTAAAACTCATTTTTAACTCTACCAGTTATCAGACACTATGATTTCTCTTTATTTTGTTAGCAAAGCAGTAACAAAAACCTTGAAAAAACAGAGTACAGCAGCATAAGGAAATTTGTATCTGCTCCATAGCACTCTGTACTCCTTCACACTTCCTCGAAGACAATTTTAGTAAGAAAAATCAAAGACTATCAAGTCAACTAAAGATGGTACATGGTTTTCTTCAAGTCAGATAGATATCTGAAAAAAAAATTAGGCATATGTGCAACAAAACAGATTCTAAGTATTTAATCATTTCATATTCACCATAGACCAATTTTTAAAAAGATGTCTCATAGATAAATTGCATTTGATTGCAACAGAATTTTCTCAGTTCTGCTATAATAACACCAATACAGTTTTACAAACCAAGAACCACAAAAGAATACTGAACCTCAAGCATAACACTAACATAGAAACATTGAAAGACTTCTGGCATGCCCCTCACCACATAGAATCCTATCAGAGAATCATAGGATCATAGAATCGTTTAGGTTGGAAAAACCTTTGAGATCACCGAGTCCAACCGTGACCCTAACATTGCGAACAGACCATCTGTAAGAGATCAGAGGATATGGGGGGGTTTCCTGTACCATCAACTGGCAACAGATAGTCTTATATCATAAAACACTGCAGGCAACTATAAATATCTCCGAAGTTCACAAAAATCCTTAGAAAGGGGTCAGGTAAGCAAAGGTTGTGTGCAATAGAATAAGAAAATACTTCAGAGCAGAGAAAGAAGTGTGATTTCACAAAGGTCATTTTGGTGGAGCAGGCGAGGCTACTTTTCAGAGCAACTCAGGATGATGTTTCATCCTTGGAATTTTCATGTAACTACTTTACTATTTTTTCTTATATATACACAACTCAGTCTATTCTAATTTACTAAAGAAAATTTAAAAGGCATGTTCTTACTATAATCTCACTAGAATTCATCCGGAAACTGGGACAATACAAAGTATGGAAGGATAAAAACATCAAGTGCTGCCAGCAGCATAAACTCACTTTATGACAGGATTTTGTACAAGACAGAAGGAAAGAGCAGTTTAAGGAGCTGATTCCACACCTCCCAGCACAGGCCAGCAAGAGGCTTTGGAGGGTCTTTACCCTGAGTCACAGTCAGACTGGGTAGCCTGGGTGCTGGCTGGGAAGCATCGTTTAGA
>WHYT01015812.1:464375-503428 GCA_009806455.1 Tetrax tetrax
TGAAGAAGAGCTCACCCGGCTGCGTTTGCTATTTTTTCACAGCTCTGCAAAATGGGCAGCTCACAGCGGGGCTGAAAGGAGACACTGCTCTGCCTGATGTCAAAACCAGGAACACCATATTATGCAGATAAATACAACTACACTTTTCAGAATATTCCTGTCCTTATGACATAAGGGACATGAGTGACATGACCATTTTCACTGACACCTCTCCTCAGAACACCTGGATACTATTTAAAGACCACTGATTTTCTCGCAGCTTATTTTTCAGTTTCACTCAATTTTTTTCACCTGTTGTCTCTTGCCTTGTGTAAAATACTCAAATTTATTATCCTTGGTAAAACTAATTTTTAACTCTACCAGTTATCAGACACTATGATTTCTCTTTATTTTGTTAGCAAAGCAGTAACAAAAACCTTGAAAAACCAGAGTACAGCAGCATAAGGAAATTTATATCTGCTCTATAGCACTCTGTACTCCTTCACACTTCCTCGAAGACAATTTTAGTAAGAAAAATCAAAGACTATCAAGTCAACTAAACATTTAAGTACATGGTTTTCTTCAAGTCAGATAGATATCTGAAAAAAAAATTAGGCATATGTGCAACAAAACAGATTCTAAGTATTTAATCATTTCATATTCACCATAGACCAATTTTTAAAAAGATGTCTCATAGATAAATTGCATTTGATTGCAACAGAATTTTCTCAGTTCTGCTATAATAACACCAATACAGTTTTACAAACCAAGAACCACAAAAGAATACTGAACCTCAAGCATAACACTAACATAGAAACATTGAAAGACTTCTGGCATGCCCCTCACCACATAGAATCCTATCAGAGAATCATAGGATCATAGAATCGTTTAGGTTGGAAAAACCTTTGAGATCACCGAGTCCAACTGTGACCCTAACATTGCGAACAGACCATCTGTAAGAGATCAGAGGATATGGGGGGGTTTCCTGTACCATCAACTGGCAACAGATAGTCTTATATCATAAAACACTGCAGGCAACTATAAATATCTCTGAAGTTCACAAAAATCCTTAGAAAGGGGTCAGGTAAGCAAAGGTTGTGTGCAATAGAATAAGAAAATACGTCAAAGCAGAGAAAGAAGTGTGATTTCACAAAGGTCATTTTGGTGGAGCAGGCGAGGCTACTTTTCAGAGTAACTCAGGATGATGTTTCATCCTTGGAATTTTCATGTAACTACTTTACTATTTTTTCTTACATATACACAACTCAGTCTATTCTAATTTACTAAAGAAAATTTAAAAGGCATGTTCTTACTATAATCTCACTAGAATTCATCCTGAAACTGGGACAATACAAAATATGGAAGGATAAAAACATCAAGTGCTGCCTGCAGCATAAACTCAAGGAGCTGATTCCACACCTCCCAGCACAGGCCAGCAAGAGGCTTTGGAGGGTCTTTACCCTGAGTCACAGTCAGACTGGGTAGCCTGGGTGCTGGCTGGGAAGCATCGTTTAGACTTCTCAAGCATTTAGAGAAATGCAAGTCAAATATATCTCTCTGAAAATTCAGGACCTGAAAAATATGACCTTAGACTTTCCAAACAAGTTTTCAGCTCAACGCTCTGCAGCTCATTGCCATATTAGCAGGGACATTTCATTTCAGCATTCCTTTTTTCTCTGAAATGCATTTGACAAGATCATCTTTTCTCATGTCAAACTACATGTAAAAGAGAAAATCAGAAGCTTAATACAAAATAGTCATTAAATTAGATCCCCAGCTATAGTTTTTAGAAGGGATGAAATCTTCCTGGCACAATATAAAAGACATTATGGAATGTTTTAAGCTTAACATACTCCTAATATTTTTTTTTTGTACAGTATTTTTAGATTCAATTATCCCAGCCTTGAAAAAAAGCGTAACTTATGGACAATGCTAGGGAAGCAACCTATCCAATCTCCCATCACAATACATGGTGCCAATCACATTTGGGCAGTTACACTGAGCTGCGCGTTCAGAGTGCTGCAAGTGGGGAGTACCACAGCGTTGCACTTGGCCGAATTTCAAGCTGCCCCCCTTGACTACCTTCTGGAGTTACTGGCACTTCAGGCCATTTCGACTGGATCCACATCCAGCTGTGCCAGGCACCTAAAGTACAAGGTACCGCACGCTCACGAAGGATAGGAAGCACCAGATCCAGAAAAGGATCTGGCAAGGGTAGAGACCAAACCCAACACTTCAACCCTGAAAGCTATTTCCTATATAGCTCCGAATTTTTTTTTATGGGAAAGAAGCATCTTACTCTTGAGACAAACAAGAGCTCAGCTCCTGATGCTGAGATCCCAGAATATGTCTGCCTTGTTCCCCTGCCAGACTTCATCTGGCAGCTTCAAAGTATGCACAAACAGGAGCGAGCTGCTGCAACAAAACATGTGAAAGACTGAGACTCAAATACATAAAAAGTTAACAGAATAAAAATAATTAACATGTAGCTGTATGAAAAGCAGGGAAAACCAGCAGATTCCAAGCACCTGGTCTGCCAGACTGAAAAGCAGGAAAGCAGTGCTGAAGATCAGGTTCTATCGCTCCTAGTTAGAGCTGCTTGAATAATTCATTTTTTGGACCAGGGGTCAAATCAGTGTCCTGTAACATTGTGCTATGTCTTGTACAATAGTAGGAATACACCAAACTTTCTTGTCAGTTTACTTTCACTGAAATGTAAGTATAAAACAAACCATTTGGGGTTAAAAAAAAATATGTAATGTTTTAAAAATGTATGTGTAATTCAGCAGTCAGTTTTAAGAAATGTCTGAATTAAGATTGTATGTTACAATTACAATCCCTCGTCAGAAACTAATACTTATCCCAGCCTGGGTAATGAACTGTGTCATTAATTCATTTATGACTTCCCTTTGCATCTCAGTAATAGTTAAACGTATCTCCTATCTGCCAGGCTGCTGAGATTTCAGTTTCAGCTTCCATATTATATACTCATTACCACAGTTAATATTAATTGGTAATCAAACAGAAAAGCACCTGAAGCAAAGAAACAAGACAGAAATAACCTTTATATTCCCACCAGGCAAGAACTGAGACATGGTAACAGAGCAGTATGTTTACCATTTATGTTTATCCTGTACATAATAAAAAACTTCACCAACCACAGTGAATAGCCATTTTTCATCAGTACTTCTATTTTTCAAATGGAAGGTTTTTATTATATGCAAAACTGTATTAAGCATTCAAAATTACTTATTCAGTGATTTGCATAGACATCTTCCATGGTGTGCACAAAACTTGACAGCTATGATTTGCTTTACCAATGCATAAATAACAACAAAATTGGCCCAAAGACTTTTACTTCACATTTTAGATGTGAAGCCTAACAGGGTAAACAAAGAGGTTATAACTTCCAGAAATACTGGAAAAACACTTAGCCCAGACCCAGTAAGAAAATATTAGAAAAGAAAAGAGGACAAAAAGATAAATAAAAAATTACAAAATTCCTAAATCTCAGGAGTTTTGTATGCTATTGAACTTAATGCTTAATAGGACATAAATATAGTTACAAGGGCTAAATCAACAGATATTTCTTTTATAATGGTAAGGAATATTCTTAAGTGTTTTAAGAACTTAATATTTAAAATATCCAATATTTGTATATTTGGAGAATATCCAAATATTTCAAATATTCAATTTTTATAAATAAATTAAAAATTAAACATCAAAGAATTTCAAAAAACTTTTAGAACTTTACAGTAATTAAATTATTTTAAAATACTTTGGTTTAAGTAGCCACTGGCTGGAATTTGCTGGTTTGTTATTAACTTTTTCCTGTAACTATTTCTAGCTGTTCAAATGTGTGTAAAAGTAATTTTTGCTTTAGTCTAGGTGACTAAGCTGTGCCGATGGAAAGGTAGGTTCATTGTCTGAGGGAAAGATTTCCTTCAGATTTGACCAACATGTAGAAGGTAGGAGGGTATGGAAGAAAATGACTTGTATGACCTTTGCCTTCTTGCACTGTCAGGTCTGGACCATTTAAATACTTCAGTCAAAGTATCCACTTTAAACAGTACAGGCTTTATTTAGACAATAAGCTGCTCAAGCCAGACAGATTTATGGTTTACCTTCAGCATGGTATGTACATTGATTACAGCTGAAAATCAAAACTACTTTTGAAGTAAGTTCTACAAAACAATACTGTAACATGAATATAAAAATCAAAATTGAACCATACAGTTAAAATCATTTAGTACTAAGTCTTAAATATTTAGAATTAGAAGGAAATAAATCAAGATACATTTGGCAAAATGCAAACAATAATCTTAACAAAAATCTTACTAGCAAAATGTATTCCTTCTTATCCCGTGGAAATAACTAAAAATCCTGCAAATTTATCAGGGATTTGTAGGTTAACTATCCCCCATTCCCATCTTTTCTTTAATTTTTATTTACAGCTTTCACAAAATGACCTAGCAATTATATATATATTTTTTTTTAACTTGTGAAAGTATAAATCAGGACGGCTTTTGGATAACAGTATCTTGAGTTTCTAAATATTTACTTAGATCGTTGCTTAGTAGGAAGGTAGCAGAAATTACATTACTATCCTTATGCTAAGAAAAGTTTAACAGTATTTGGGGTTAAGCACAATATGGCCTTGACAGGAGTTTGCTGTCTTGTTCTGAAAGGCATATAGCATAGCACAGGAAAAGAGCCTTGAGGCATTAGAGTAATCCACCAAGGTTAAAGTAGGAAAGCTGAAATTATTTAATACATTTTAAGCCCATAGTACAGTAAATGGTCTGTTGCTAGGAAGCAATCCTGGCTAAAAATACAGCTCTTTTTAATATGCTGACTTTATGTCTAAAAAATGTCAGAAACGGGTCTTGCTGAAGGTATTTCTCACACCCCTCTTCTCGTTCAACAGAGTCCCCAGTTCACATTCACGCACATATGAAGCTGAAGTGCTTCTGAGCCCAGGAAAAAGGAAGCTGAAAAGATAGACAATCTTTGCTAACATCTTTTTCAGGAGTGCCCACATCAGGGAAACCATGGAAATAACTGAAAATTCTCCAAAATTATCAGATTTAAAGTTCTGATCCCCCACTCTGACTATGGATTGACCACCCCTGAAGGAAGACTTTCTTCATCAGACCCCTCAGACCCCAGGGACGGGCTGACTGTCTGGGGAGTTTCCTTGGAGGAACTGAGGGGTACGGTAAGCAATTCCAAAGCCCACCCTATCTACTGTAATAAATTCCCATGAAAAACTGGCATTTGCCCTGCTCTGTGAAAACAAAACCATTCAACTGTCCTAATTTACAGCTGTAAACAGATGAAGCAATGCTTATTGATGCAAATTAAAAACCTCAGAAACAGAAAGCAGAATTTGGCAGTGCTGAGGAGTTACAGGATTTAACTAGAGAACTGACCAGTTCTCTGCTAATACTGGACCAGTATGTTCAGTAGCATTAAGGTGCACAACATCCCAGAACTCAGCTTGCAAGGGATGAAAGTGCTATGAATACCTGAAAAATGGGAACCCAGTCCTTACAGGAGGCTCTGGATGAAGTTGCAGTTGTTACAGTTTGTACAACAGATCCACTTAGTCACATTTCAGAGGATTAACAATGTATTAATGGAAGAATAAAATAAATAACCCTAAGCACAGAATTGCAAAGGCATCACAAATTACTGTAAACAACTTGAAGTCCTTGATCACATAATATTACACCTGTTCATTCTGCATTAAATCTGTACTGAACGCATTCTTTAAGTAAACTGTGACACAAAAGCCATGTTTATACTAGCTACAGTGTCCCTGAAAATGAATGTACAAGTAGAATTGATAATGGCCTTAAAAGAGCCAGTAAATAATAAGCCTATTTAATAACTAGATACTTTTCCTATTAATAATTACTGTTCTTGCTGAATTATTTTGTAATTCAACTTTATTTTAAATGTTTTCACTCTCTAGGTTTTTTTCCTTTCTAGATGGTTTTCTGCTAGAAAGGAAGATGGATTGATTTTGAGTGAAAAAATATCACATGTACTTTACTACTCTAACCTAAGCAACTACAGATTAACAGGCAGAGTTAAGGAGGAAAGGTTCAGAACTTTGGTATATCTTCTTTTCCCCCTTGAAGTAACCCATACAGGAATCAGTCACTGTCTCAAAGAGTGTGGGATCCAATGAAAGCCAGTTGTCTGCGTGAGTCCTAAAAGTTAAGCCTTGATTCTAACCACATGCTACTCTCCTTGGTTTCTTTTCTGGATATGCTGGATGATGCAGAGGAGAGCTGGAACACCTCTGATGGCTTTGCAAAGCCCCAGCTCATAAATGTGCCAAATGCTTGCATGAGGAGTGGTCTACCAGGAGTGTTCCCACTCAGCTCAAACCACGTTAACATAAAAATGCAAAGATTTCAGCATTCCTGAATGTCCTCTCCCCTCTGGCTGAACTTTCATAGCCTGTCTCTCTTTTCACATTTCCAACAGGGTTTTTTTGGGGGTTTTTTTTGGTTTTTTTTTTTAAACTTATTCTCTTCTACCTCAATTAGAGAACTGCCTAGCCACGCTCTCAATGAGAAACAAGTTTGTTCTCACGTAAGAAGTAGATTAACATCTCTGTTTTTTTCACAAACATTACATCTGGAGTCATACACTTATTGATTAGTGAAACACCCTTTCCATCAGGGAGGTACAAAACTCTCCCTTTTCTTTACAACGACTACTTGGCATCTTTAGGGAGGAATTTTTTTCCCTTTGGACTTCGTATTCTCTGTCACTTTGCACATTATAGCCACACAAGATGTGAACATCTAACTAGGCTAATTTTTGCGTAGCTTGATATAAGTGCATGGCTGATATCAGAAATAGCCAGTCACTTTGTAAGCACAATGATTTCACATGTTTTTTCCTCAATGTCCTCCTTTTAGTCAGGCACACTCACGTAAGCAAAATCCAACCAAAATGTATGTATTAAGTACTTATGGGCATATGCGAAGTCTGTTTTTTAAAGGCTCTGATTTCAGTGAGAAACACTAAAGCAGTTTTTGCTGTCTGGAAGTGAGGAAATACCTATGGATTCTTGCAAATTACACAGTTTGGCAAGTCTCAAAAATTTCAACCTGAAGTACAATTCTAACAGCACCATTAAGACTCTTGTTAATGATGAACAACAAAACATAACATATTTCAGAGATATTTTACCCTTTGTTTCCAAATATACTTCAATATTATTACCATTGCTAATATTTATCTTCTTCTATATGCACTATATCTGAAATAATTGTAGAAAGTTAACTCCCCTCCTTTTTGCACAGTAGTGAGATTTGGCCTTGAACCTTCAACAGTTCAATTTTCTATGCAGATTTAAAACTGTCGTACCATCCAATGTAGCATCAATAAAATGGTTAATATAACTATCCAACAGCTGTAGAGCTATAAAATCACACAGCTATAATCCACTAGTAAGACATAATTAGCACACTACAATATATCAAGAATAAAGCAGCTAAGAGCATTTGAAGAGCCTGAGTTCAAAGACCATGGCACAACATTATAATTAACTAATCTGGAATACTTGAGTTATTGCTAAAGAGCTTTTCATTCCTTTTCCTTAAAGATGCAATATTTACAACAGAGAGTTTATGCTGTCACTAGGAGAACACCAGTTCCCAGAGCCAACGCGTTCATTACTCATGATGTAACTCGCAGCATGAGGACTTCCTTGAAAACTGTATACTACAAGAATATAGTAGTTTCCATTAGTGTGGGAACATACCACATTTCTCTTAGGATTCAAAGTATTTCCCTTAGTAACAATAAATCTATGGAAAAAGATACAAGGGAGTAGTTAAAAGCATTAGCTGCAAGTGGAAAGAAGTCCTTAATTTGCTATCATGATCTAGTCTACCATCTAGTCTGTTCAATATGCAGAAATTACTCCAGTAGCTTAGACAATTTCGGTTTTGAATTTCAACTTCCGTGATATTTATTTATTTTTTTTTTTTAAGGACGGAATGTGCACATTTTTAAGATTTATTTTAGTTACAATTTCAAAGGAGGTACTTTTAAAGAAAAACAGATACTTTGTCCCTTAGAAGAGGTCACCTACAAAATGTCTCTTAAAACAATCTCTTTGCAATTCACCAAGATGTTAAGAGACGTTTACAGGAAAGGCTGGAATTCAAAAGCCATTTCTAAATGAGTGCCTGAATTACACCCAAAAATAGATCAAATTAAAACCTGCATGCTTATGAGGATCTGATCACTTAGCACGTTGTTTTCCCTCTAGCAGTTCAGATTTAGAGAGGTACCAGTGCCTCAATTGCCTATCGATATATGAACCTTCTCCATGACCATCATAATGCCCAGGCACATAACACAGGGCACGGGTAACCCTATCGGTAGAGTGATACAAGGACATCATTACTTGAGCAGCACTCTCAGACGAGCCAAAATTGGGACCTATGGGGAATAAAAGTTATTAGCTGAGGGCTATTTATTAAGTTGGGGATGAGGGTGGGAAAGGGAAAGAACCTGGGAGGGGAGAAGGGAAAATAAGGGTAGGCAGATTGATGCAGTGACTGATGGTGTTTGGGTGCTGATCATGCAGCCCCAGACCTGCAGGTCAGGTCCTCCCACAGAGAGCTTAGAAATTAAGTGAGTGCTGGATTAAACAGCCATGCTGCTAGGCTATCATCAGGGACTGGCTTTTCTTCAGGCAGAGAAACATCTCCCCACCTCACACCAGCCTCACTGCAGGCACGCACACCAGCTCAAGGCCCCACTGGGTTTCCTTCCAAACCCTGCAGACTGCACTGTCCAGCCACAGTGCTCGGGTTGCGGGCACAGGGATTGCAGCCTCAGGGACTGCTTCTGGATCACTGAATTTGCCGTTACAAAATAAACTTCCATTGGTTTTGGAAAGCTAGGACATTGGTTTTATTCATTTAAAAAGACTTCCAGTCCAACAATGTACAGGGGTGAACAACTAATCACAAGATCATCTGATGGAGAAAAACAGACCCAATAACACACACATTGCAGTGCAGCCCACACTCCCTGTCATCCCTAGTGCAGGTGAAAAGACTGAAATGTCTGCTCTGATGATAGAATAGAATGATGTTGTGTGACTGATATTATTTTACTAATCAGAAATATAGAGTTATCATACCTAGCATTGTCCTCGTACTGTCATACAGGACACAGAGGTTAAATCAGAGCATATTTACTGACTACAGACAAACATTCAGAGACAATTTCTTACCCTTTTATGACAACATTAAGCACGTGACAACATTAAGAGTTGATGACATTTGAAATGATACTTGAGAGTACAGTGTGTTCAGAAGAAAGTTGGAAAGTCACTTAAGTGATTTTGCTCTATCTTTGTGTCACTTTGCCAGGAACTAAAGAGCACAGCCCTGTTCTGCCCTGTCCCCTCTCCTGTCGCTTTGTTGGCTCTAGCACTGGGAACACTTTGAAATTTCTGGCAATCCAACACTTTTCAACTTACTCTTCATGTCAAAGCTTGTAGGAGAACTTAATTAAGCTTATGAGCTTTTGTAAGTGACCTTGCAAGAGCCCAATTGTCAGTGCTGAAACAGTTGGCATATAGCTTGTTTCATTTCTATTTACAATGGGAAAAATCTCCTAACACAAGCCTCCTTGATACCAAAAAGATTCTACAATTTTAAAAAAAAAAACAGAACAAGAATTTGTAAAAAAAATCTTAAAATAAATACCGCCTAAGCGAAACTAGTGATAGACATTAATACTACATTAATATTACATTAGTACTTTTTAATGGTTAAAAATATATTTGAAATTAGATATTCTGTTCAGTTTTCACAGAAGAATACAATTTATCAGTTGCTGAATTGCAAAGCTGCTTTAACTGGCAAAGAGTCATTATATGTTTCTTTCCTTCTTCCTCTATAAAAATCTGCTCTTAAAAATATGTTTTTTAAGAGGAAATTATTTTCCTTTCTCTACTTATGTTTTGCCTCATTAGCTTTATTCTGTATCAATTGTTAATGACTCCAAAGAATATCACGGTGTATTAATGCCTTACAAGTATAGTATTCCATACACTTACGCATACCAAATACTTACACATTCCTGTTTTGTCAGTGTTCAGAAAGAGACAAAATCATTAAATAAAACTTTGATTTGCTTACAATAGAAAGTATTCTAAAAGTTAGAAGAAAGTGTACTCTTTCTTTAGTGATGATCCAAACACTTGCCAAAAAAATTTGTTGTCTGGTCTGTGAGAAACAAGTCATAGTATATGACCATCTACCAAGTCTGCAAATCAAAGTTTTCATGAGAAGCCACAAGTTCTTGAATTTAGAAGTTGTCCTGTGATGCTTCTGCTGCATATTCATCTGTCTGAATCATAGCAGAGTGTATTAACTGCTGCTCTACTTTTTGACAATTGAAAAAAGGCCAAAATTACACTAAGTAACATTATTCCAGTAACAAGCCATTTTCACCAATAAGTAGGAATAGCTCTAGGACTAGACTGAGATTATGGTTTATGAAGAGGAAGGGGTTTGCCAGATGTCATATCTGACCCCTGCCTTCTAATGAGAAATAAAAAAGAGGTAGACAGCAACAGCTGAGATAACATTAGTTTGATTTCCTTGTTCCCTTTGTGCTTTTGGGATTTCATTCTGTTTTTCCTGATGTCTTTAGACATTCTTGCACTTTTGGGGAGGAACTTTAACTTCAAGGACAACCGAATGTCCCTTACTCACAAAAGGCCCTTGTTAGCCAAAGGAAGAGTAAGCCAGAAATTTCGTTACTTATAGTTTAACAACAGGAAACCACATTAAGAAGTGCAGCAATGAAAAGATCAAAAATCTGTCAAGTAATACCTTGCTTATTAGTGCACTCAAACAACCCAACACAGCTAAACTCCTCTTTTTTTTTTTTTTTTTTTTAACGGCATCATCTCTTGTGGTTTTAGAGACATTATATTCCTTAAATACCTCTCTCTCAAATAGTTTACCTGTCTTATTCCAAGAAGCAACATTTGATATTATTTTAAAATATTATTCTTATTCACAGTACACTAGAAAGTGCTTTATGTATGTCATGGCCTTCTCTTTTGATTATTTTCTCCTATAATAAAGAATTATTTATTGAACACAGGGTAGATACAGAAGAAGACCATACAGTAAAGCCTCAAAATGACTGGAAGGCTCAAGGGAAATTGTATCAAAAAGAAGTGCAATTCACTCTTTGCCACAGGGTAGATTTCAAATTGGAAGCAAGTCTTCTAGCGAAGAAAAAACCCACAAGACAGTAAGACCTGCAAGTACTGAACATAGATGAGCCCTACAATAAAATAGTTCACAATATAAGGATATGGTATTGGTTTGAAATGCTGAATATTCAAACAACTGAGGGGCTGCTTGCAAAGCACCTCCTATTATATTCTAAGTATTCTTAAGATAACAAGATAATATTACAGTAACCATCAAAGTGCCTTTTGTAGCTCATCAAATTCAATTTATTTAATAAATTCTCCCAGAGTTGGTTACGAATATTTTGCATTCAAGAATCAGGTTCTATATAATGTCAGAGTGGGTTTTGCCCTGATGAGCTGCCAAGGACATGCTGAAATGAAGAAACAGTACTAGGCCTGGCAATAGGGCAAAGATTCAAAATGCTGTATCTGATAGAATGGAATCTACTATAGGAGCCAGATACTTACTTCGCAAAGCCAACATGAAGTGAGGAAAATTAGGAAGCAGAGACAGCGGGAAGTCAGACATAAAGGAAATCCCTTAGGCCTCTGTAGAGAAGACATCACCAGTGGGCTCTAGGCATAGGTCTGGAGTTTTAATTCTTGAAACGTGAAGATTTACATCTATGTTTACTTCTTTGCTGTAAATCATTTTGAATATCTAATGGCAAAGGGCAAATGATTTTGAATATCTAATGTCTTTTGAATCTCTTCTCTCATTTCCAAGATGTTTTCACTTGTGATTGAAAGCATTTAGGTATCACATATAATGGAAAAGAGAGACCTTCATTGCCAGTGTGTATCTTAGGAATGTAACATATGCTTCCACATATGTAACTTTTTTTGCATGTTATTTGTATGGATATTTTTTTCTGTATGACATAACTTCACATATCATTGCCCAGATTTATTTAGTCCAGCAATCAACTATTATATTCTGTCCAAATAAGTAATGCTGTTGCTTTCATTCTACTACAGAAGACACCTTACTGACACCTCCGAATGACAGCTCCAGAGGAAACAAATAAACACTTTCAGGTAACTAGATAAGTATATTACTGATGATCATTCAGAGAAACTATGGTAACTATCTTGCTTTTGGGGTTTTTCTTACTGTGGTCATTTTTATCATAGTTTTTTCTTACCACAATAAATAATTAAAATGCATGCTTTACTTGGTTTAGTTTTTTGCACAGTATTATATTCAGATTGGCTCTAAATACTCAAAAAATATTTCCACATGGGAAATCCTGCCCTTATTTTCCTTCAAGAACAATGAAATCCTTCAACCTAATGAAAATGTAACTTAGGAAGGCTTTCAGTGTAATTAGTAGCCCTTATGAATTCAGTATAAAATAGTTAATGTTTAGATATAAATATCCGCTCATGAATGAGTATAAATAGCAAGAAATAAACAGATACAGAAATAGAAAAGCCTGAGCATATAATTACTAAATTTCCATGAAATTCTGATCAACTATATCCAAAACTTTAAGACTAAAATATGGAAAAAAAATTCTTGAATATTTCTCATGAGCCATTCTTATTGTATGCATGATTTTTGTTGGGCATCACAAATTACTTAAAGGGCAATACAATGCAATGGTATAAAATAACTGCGAGACATTACAAAATCCATACACAAGCAGAGTTACAGTTGAAATTTAGCAACCATTAGGAGCAAAAGGATTTTTAAAAGGGAGCAAGAGGAACCTAAAAAGAAAACTCTATGGCCTTAACATACAGCCCTAGTCTGCTCAAACCCAATATAACATTTCTACATCATCTACAACATTAATCAAACATGAAAGGGTTAAAACTGCCCCATCTTCCTTAACATTCATAGCATCTTCCTAGTGTTGCAATATTTTTTCAGCCCTAAATGTCCAGTAGCTGCTCTCTTCTCTCCCTTTCTATTTCCCTTGGCTACCATATTGTTAGAAATAACTCTCCTATTAATACAGTGATGATTTGAGTGAAGAACTCACAAATGCTTATGCAGTTACATGTTTAAATTTGTCATGCATCACTGGAAAAATAAACTATTTGCATTTCAAATACTCTGGGCACATTTATGTCTCTAGACATGGAAGATGTATCTGGCAATTTGTCATGTGTAACAGGCAGGCCTCAGTCAGCTTTAGTCTTTGCAAGTCAAATACAGGAAAAATACAGGAAAAATACATTGCAAATTTATATTGCAACCTTCTCAGATTTTAGTAGTGGCAGAAAACTTAAACTTAGAAAAGGGAAAGGGAAATGACAACAGAAATAACCAACCCACTGGAATATACAGCTGGCATTCCTGTATCCAGATTTTAATGTCAAAGGCCAGTACAAATACTACTGAGAAACACAGGCATAATTTTCTTTTATCCACAGATACTTCTCCTATTTCACCTTCTATTTAATCTCAGAAAATATTACCTTCAAAGTCAAGTTTGCTTTTATTTCCTACCTTCTCCTCTATCCCAGAACAAACAGGAGGTCTCTCAAATTTATCTTCATCAAAACAGTTCAAGGCAGCTCAAATAATTTGTGACTGGGCCAACTGGTAACTTCTTCTGCCTTTTTATTAATTCTTGATACTGGAAAACAAACTAATTTTTAAATCTTAAAAAGGGGAAAACACATTCCTCTTACCTTCCTCTCTGTATCTGTGTGGTTACAAAATTCTGTAGCTATTAGAAGTAACAGTCTTGGTAAATGCTTGTGCATGCACTAAGAAAAAGTACTCTAGGAAAGTTAGCTTCTCATTACTGTATGAAGTCAGCCAACAACAACTTTCTACCTTTAACATCAATTGTCCTCCAGCATCTTTGACATTGCTGCCCAGTAGTTACAAACTCAGCACACCGCACATAAAGATGAAGTGCTAAAATTAATGGTAGATAGCAATCTGGAAGGTATCATTAATTCATTTTTCAACTATGGTTGCTTAATTTTGAAGATCAAGCAATCCGCCTGAGTCAAGCAGTGTTATCAATAGGGATGTATCACCCACACCCAGCCCAGAGTCCCAGGGCCAGCAGACTGAGAGCAATCACAGCAGGCTACTACTGCCCACAGAAACTGCCCTGAGTGCAATATCGTTTGCTGGCACATCCCAGCTGCTGTGGGTATATGGGCAGAATCCTGGTTCCCCTGGTTCAAGGGAAAACTTTCAGCAATTTCAGGGGAAGCAAGTCCTCTAGCTTACAGCAGACTTCTTTAAGTTCTGCATGCCCCAAAGACCTTTCTGCTAATTGGATTATGCATGTAGCTCCCACCAAAATCAGTGGGAATTACACTGGTAAGTAAGTACAAGAAAAACCAGAGGAGGGAATAATATGTCATTAAGCTTTTTGCTGTTTGTTTCCTAGCCCTTGGAATCCCCTGAACTTTCTGTAGCACGCTACTGAGTCCTGCGCAAGCCAAGAGAGACAATCTGGCAGCCACAGGAGCTTTCCCACAGGTTTCTCTTTGAAGGATGCAGACAACCCAGGCCTGCCTCTATTAATAGAAAAAAACTGGGCTGCCAGTGGAGAGAGCCAAAGTCCTCACCAGAACTTCACCTAGGAAGCTTGCACTATCACCTGAGAACTCTAAGAGTTGTCTCCAATAGAAACTAAGGACTTGATAATAACCAGAAAGAAAGCAAATGACAGTGTCGTTTCAGTCCATGATTATTGGACAGAACAAGTATCACACTAGCACACATTAGGCTGGGTCGAGACAGAACAAAAACAGTACCTTATCGATTTTCTGAAAAGAAATAGCACTTCATAAGCAATGTAACAGAGATTTTTTTCTTTTTTTTTCTTCTTTTTTTTGCCAATGATGGTGTATTTCAGCCAAAAATACCTACAATTGTTTCAGCTATGTCAATCTTCAAATGTCAAGAGCCTTTATTTATCAAAAGATTAAGTTCTCTATGGAAGCCACAATCAATTGCCTCTTGTGCCATAGACTATTCCAGTTATTGCATGGATAGATCTTTAAGCCCACAGAGATACTGTTGCAGTCAGACATTCTTTACTTAGGCCTTCCATCAGATCCTTGCCTACCCTCTTTCAATAACATCTTAAAAACCCCCTGTGAAATGAGCAATAGCTTTATTATTGTTCCACAGATAGGTGGCATTTCCATCTTTTATATTTCCTGACTTCATCCACTTTTGCAGTCTCTTCACAAGGTCAGTACTAATCCAAAGCAGAGTAATAGCACACCTGTAAATAGCGAGTGCTTTTCTCCAAGCTTTCCTCATCCATATACTTTGACAACCTCAAGCAAAAAGAACTCATCCAAGGGAACCTTTTATCCTCTCTGTTAGGAGCACAGCAAATTTCATTTGTATAATTGTTCTCCTCCATGTTTCAGGGTAAACTCACGCTCAGATAATTTTACAATTATTTTCAAGCTTTTTCCACTGTCTATTCCTCAACTACTTGTTTAATATCCTATTTTCAAGTTAGCCCCAAGCAGACACAAAAATAGAACTCTCAGTGTAGCCGCACCCTCCTCTTGGTGTTTCTGCATTTGTTTAATCCTTCTTTTCTAATACTATCATCACTTCCCTTAAGATTCAAAGCTCTGGTTTGTCTTTATCTCCCTTTTACTCTTAAAATTTTATCTTCTCCTCTCCTTTTTTTTGACCACTTAATCCTCCATTTTTTTTTTCAAGTTACTCCATATTTCTAGAGTTTCCAAATCAATATAATTGAATTCTTATTTACATTTTCCACATCTCAACCTTTCTTGAAATATTTTGATCTGGAACAAACGTATTTCACTATTTACATTCCATATTTCTCCATTCATCCCTCACTTTCTGTACCACTATAACACTACTGTACCACCATGTAACTTCTTAAGTAATAAAATGAGATAGAAATATCAATTCCTTTTATTAGCTCAGGGAATTCACCAGCAATTGTAATTTAGTTAATTACATAAAAGTCAGTCTCCCTCTTCTGTAAATTCCACTCCTTTGAACTTAAGTAGTACTAGGTGTGTGACAAAGAGCATTAATAAGATAGAGATAATGGATACTTTGCAATCAAGAAGATTTATCTGTTAAATACCAACAATGACAACTCAATTTAAATAGTAATAAAATCAGAAACATACTGTGTATGCACTCCTAAGCATCCTACTTACAGTAACAGCAATGCAGCAAACTTTCTACCTATCCAAACCTGTCTTTCAGGAAGGGTTACCCTACCAAAGTGAAACACAGACTTTGTTCTTTTTTTTCTGAAGTGTGTAGCATGATTTACAACTACCTACAGTAGAACATGGGAGGATGCTCCACAGCTTTCAGCTAAAGCGCTAGGATTTATTTTTGGGTGTCTGTGGCTCAATGACCTTTCTGCTCAGCAGGTTCCCTTGGCACAGCGTCAAGGTTTGCAGCCCTCCAGCAGGGCTTGCATGGCTCCAAAGGCCAGAGGACGTTTGGATAGGAAAAAAAAGGCTGTATCTGGAACTCTGTAAAATTATGCTACCCTTGAACATTACATCAGGTACAAAAGTAAATGTCTTTCACAGAATATTTAAAGGTGTTTATTCCTCTAATATACCAGTAAAACAGACTGGCTAAATAGTTTACAGAAAATATAGAGAAGAAATCTTTCATTAAAAGGCATAGAACTCTATTTTGAAGATGCTATGGTACTGCAAATTTAAAAGTTCCTTTAAGCTCAATTCTCACCACTATCTGCTGCTTAGGTCAAAATACTGTTTAAAAAAATCCACCATGTTCATGGCTGCATTTATTTTAATCTACTGGCTTTTTCACAGGTGTAGGTCCTACCTACAGTTGTCACGGAGCTCAAGGACAGGATTTCTTGTATGTACATAAAGCAATAAACAATAAAATTGCTTATATTAGACAATAAAAATTAAATTCATGTCAATCGGAGTCAATTTAACAAAATGATTCCATTAGGGATAATTAAATGGATGCATTTTGCAAATTAAATGTAAAAAAAAAAACCCAAGGCACTAGATGACAAACAGATTTTATGGTCATCTTGTCTAGGTCAGAGTCAGTTCTTCCCAGTAACTTTCAAAAACATTCACATATGCCAGCACACACAGCTTTTAGAGAGAGAAGTGAAAATATTGCCTACATAATTTAAAACTAAAGTCACCACAGCTCCTACAAGACCACTTAAAAAGCCACACACATGCAGCAGTGACCAAAGCTTTCCTCAAGACTGTACGCATGAAACCAAGGCTGTAATTCATGTGTCTGGAAACCCCAGAGCCTGTATCAAAGGCACACAGATCTATCAAACAGTATCTGAAGAGCTTCTGGGGAAGAAACAGCTGATGAAGAAGTTGAAAATTCCTCAGCTCTTTAAAGACACAGGAAATTAATTTCTCAGCCTTATGATTTCTGAGGTGAGGGTCCTTGCAGCAGTCAGGTGCAAAGTGCAAAGTGCTGGCAAAAGTCCCTGAAATTGCCTAGCTTTTAAAGACTTTACCAGGATTTTTTTGTTGTTTTGTTTTTCACAGGGGAAGGCATCCAGGTAGGTGTTTCAAAGCCCCAAAGGGAAAATATGAACTGTGCATGTAGCAGTCTTTTGTACAAAGATACACCAGCTTAGCATAGTTTTCTGTCCTTAAGAATTTGTCTTCTAAAGACACAAGGATCAAATGCCAATTTTAAGTATAGAATAACATAAATTTAGCAAACACGCGGATTCAGCAAAGTGGTTGAAAACAAGCTTAAGTTTTAAGCAAGTGAGAAATAAGGTGAAATTTCAGCAGACATTAAAGTGCTTTGCTGGATTATAGCCAAAAAGTTTTCTTGCACTCACCCTTGTGATTCAACCTTGGACCCTCATATTTTTACTACATACGCACAACGGTCAAAATCAAATCATCAGATAGGTGAAAATTTCAGATTTTCAGCAAATTGAAGACAATCTCCACTTATTGGAATTTAAACCACGTGATACTTTGAGTAGGCATCTGATTCTGTGAGATGCCCTTGTGCTTCACTGCAGGGTATTTCAGGTTTACAAAACAACAGAGCACAAAAAAAAAAAAAAATCACTATTATGTTCTGAAAAAAAATCTAATTACTTGTTTTAAATATCCTCAGTGCCATAGCTATTGTAACATTTTTTTTCATTTAAAATATTGCTCATGTTTATACTTACTAAGGAAAATCCTGCAATCACTTAGTAGTGAATAACTTTTATAATATATTGCCAAAGATGGATGAAGTGATGAAAAAAGCCCCCCATACCCACTCATCCCCCAAGAAAACCAAAGAGAATGTGCACAGAGAGGTAAATACAAAAGTTACTTAAAACTATATTAATGTGTTTATAGAACCATGAATTTCTTCCTTTTACTCTCTATATCTCAAACAGATATACAGTCACAACCATAAATTAATAATAGGATACACTTAATTCAAATATAAGTTAGAAATCCTTACAACTAACTTTTGCTGGTTTTTAAAGTTATTTTTGAAGAGGAAGAAACATTACATAAAATAGAAGTAATCCCAAAAGCAATCCTGGTTTGGATACTGCATCCATTTCTTCACATAGCACCAGTTGCAACCATGTAAATTGCCATTCTTGCACTGGATTTTTCAAATCCATTTGTAGTTTACACATTTCATGTGCATAACTATGGGTTTAGCGAAACAATCAATGATCGCTAATGTTTACAATATAGGGCTATGCTACCACACGTAAACTCTGTATCAATCATTCAATCAAAATGTGTACCAAAATTTACTATTTTGATGGCAGTATACATCTATTTCCTTTTGTATGTAAATTGATAGTCAAAGTACAGAGTGGGAGAGAGGTCTTATTTATGTTGTTCTTGGTAATTATTGTTCCACAGCGCAAAACTAGGGGTAAGAGTAAGTACCTTGGTGTCCTCCAATATAATCACCAGAAACGGGTATTTTAAAAACCCAAACCTAGCAAAAATCACAGCTGCAAAGATACAAGATTTCTACCTCCAGAAGGACAGACACACTGTGTATGTGAGCAGTTTATCCCTCAGTACCAAAGCTGGGCAATACAAACGTCTATCAGCTACTCTTATATACAACCACAGCCTGCTTCAGGAAGACACATAAATTTCTGAGTAATCCAAAACTTAACACATTTTCACAGCTACTAATCACTGAGCAGTGGCAGGGAAGGGAAGGTATCTGTATCCTCACGCCTGGCAGTGATGTCTTTTATTCCTGAACCACCCCAGTGCCATAGACAAGGTAATGCAGTTATGGGCAACACAGCTGGGGCAAGGTCTGAGGCTCAGTGAGGTCACTGAAGAAGCCCTAAAGCCATCTACTGAGCAGTTGCCAACATGTCCAGGTTTCTGCATGGAGCCGGGTTTTGATGATATTCTGCTTGTTCGGTAGAGCGGGCTGTGCACGGGCAGTGTTGTATAATCAGATATGATGGGGTTAGGAAAGGGCACTGTTACTTACTCTGGAATTATATTTCATGCCTTACTTTATTCCCCAACAGCGAATCCTAATTTCTAACACAAAAATAAGGTACAGGTACAAAATAACAATGTCTTTTCTTTGTAAAAATGAAGAAAGTCAACAGAAAAGACACTGAACACAGACTCCTTCATCTCACTGTGTATTACAACTTATTACAACATCCTGAAACAACTCTAAGGAATTTAAAAATACTGTATAAGTTGTGTATCATAATACACGTAAGAGTAGCTGCAGAGACAAATCACTGAAATACACACAAAAAAATAGAATCTTGAAAGCCTATCATTTTAAAATTTTCAAATTCCAATATTCCTTCAAAATACTAGTGTCCCAATTAATGCATTTTTTATTTTTCTTAATTGTTAGGAATAATTTAAATAATTATGATACTTAATGACTTATAATTTTTTAACCTATCTTACACCTCAGTCTATTTAAGTTTATACTTCTGTGTATACATAGAGAGAAGTATATTTATATCTATCTAAAAATATGCATATTCACAGAAACTTGATTCATTCTTTTGTACTTACCCAGGACACATTTTTAGCCTTGGGTGTCTTTAGCATGGCAACATGCAAGGCTGAAATGACCAACAACAGTCCCACCAGCATGGAAAGTCAGATGGAGGGGTAGTCCAGGTGCCTCTGTTACCCCAGGGAGTACAATCCCTTAGCGTAGCTGACACAGGCACAGGCACACTAAGCATGTGGTCAGGTAACAATAAAAAAAGTCATTTTTCTTCCTGATGTACAATCCAGTCAAACACAGACAAATCTTTGCGAAATACCTGTCTTCTGTAGCAGCTGGCTGTATTTCTGTATATCCATGAAATCCAAAGTTGGCTCTTCTCTTGGAAAAGTTAAAACCAAAAGTCAAAAGGACCCACTCTCACAGATACTCCCCCCTTCCACAGACAAAATACAGTGCCTGGTTATCCACCAAACTTCCACCCAAGCTCCGAGCTTGTAGGAGAATGAAGCCTAAAACTGGAAGCCACTTGCCTTCAGAGGATGTCGAAGAGACACTCAGTTGCTGGCTGCACTGTTTAACTGCTGCTGTGCCTGAATATTTCAATACTCTGGAATCTTCTGAGCAATAAAGAGAATTAGGATCTCAATGTCAATAAATAATGCACACCAACAGGTCGGGCGAGTACCTGTTGTGCTGTGCGTGCCCACAGCACAGTGGCTGCCACTCCAGACCAACGGAGGGCACCTGTTGTCCCAGCACCCGTCACAGCCCTGAGCACACCCGCCCGCACAGACACGCGTCCCAGAAGGGGAAGCAAAAGCACAAAATCACTGTCCCTGCTTGTTCCTCTTTGTTCCTCTGCCCTTCTGTCCCTTTACTTTTACCTCCTGTCAATCTAGATTACCAGAGCAGATCCAGGCTAAATTTTGCAACTATCAGTAGTGATTAGAGTGAGTTGATTGAAATCGGATTATACAGGAAGACCTCTGCCTCCTCACTCAGCACGCGGGCCAGTACCATTTGCAAAATACTTATGCTTCACTGCACAGTATGAGAGCATTTGGAACAGTCCATTTTAAGAGAAATGGCGCAGTAAAAACAAGCCAGACTGCACTGTCTTTAAAAAGAAAAAAGGGAAAAGTGATCCTGTTTTTAATAGCCGCTTGAATTTGCAGGGGAACATTTCAAATAACTTCCAGATGGAAAAGCTTGCTGGAATCTGCTGGATTCACCAGACAGCACAGTATATCAAAGAGTGGCATTATGCACCTAAAGCGCTCCATGGACCTGATTGCTGCTGCTCAAATATGGATCCAGTACAAACGCAACTGAGCACCAAACAGGTGAGAAGCGTCACCCTTCTCCTGGTTAACACCTGCAAATCCTACTGCCAGTATCTATGCAACTCACAATCAATCAAATTCAAATGCACTTTTTCCTAAGCATATCATTAAATATATGAGAAAGTGACCTGCCTGAACCATATTCAAATATATATATGAATTTATTTAAATACAAACATGAGCTATCAAGTAAAAAGGTCAGATGAATTATAAAATTACAGTGCCATCATAAAACTGTGGTATTGAATCTTGAAAAGAAGAAAGAATATTAAAATACAAAAGACTAGTGGAATAGAACAAGTAAGGGAGATAAAAAAAACCCCACAATTTAAAAATGTACAAAATTCTGTTAAGTCCAACTGACAGACACTATGAGTGTGACACACAGATGCAGTTTGCATTACAACATACCATTTTTCTAGGACTTCCTAAATAATAACTTAATATTGTTATCTACTCATGATACAGACCTGGGTTATGCTCCAAGCATGATCTGACACTTTACACTCATTATTTATTGTATTTGTACAAATGCAATGAGTTCATGATTCCACAAATTCAATTTAGGGGTGATCCATAATTTGTTTGCAGGTATTAAAATAATATTAAGGTCTTTTTCAAGACAACAGCATAAACTTTTTATTTTATGAAAAGAAACTCTAGAAACTGTTTACCCGTATTGCGACAGACAGAAAAGCAAAATACATGGGTTTTCCAGTGGAAATGACCATTCGATTTCAAAATAATTACAGTCTTCATCAGATTTGTAGTCCACACTAAAGGTAACTACAATAAGTTCTGTGCACTCTGCTTTGCATAAGCTGGAATGAAGGCTTCTATGCTACAGTTTTAATAGATCTCCCTACTTTTAATGAGTTCACCCACTCTTGCAGAGCTGAAGCACTATCCATTACTGGCTTATTGGCATTGATTTTCACCAGTTCTTCTGGTGAAATGTTCTTCTTGGATTCATCTTTACATGAATCATATATCAAAGATATCTCTTATCCTCTTTATTGTTCAGACTGACCACAGAATCAGTTGCTAGCAAGCCATTAATCAGTCTCTCATGATATACCAGGTTAACAGATGCACAATGACAAAAAAAAAAAAAAAGCTCAGGATTTATGCAGTTTCCCGATGATGATTTTATTCTATCTGGACAAGCTGTTGCATCACCGGGAGGAGGTTCATTCAAATATCTGATATGTCAAGCACTGACTGAAACAAGTCAGAGGAAATCTCTGGTTTAGCTCTAATTACAGAAATATTTTGTACTGATAATGCTTTATCTTTTCATACAGAAAGGATATTTCTTATCCTGAGAAAGAAACTATAAATTTTAGAAATCAACACTGAAAGGCAGAAAAAGCAAAAATTCTCTGAGGTAACAGAGTAATTAAGATGGATAAATAAAGGCCTCCCCCTTCAAGAAAACCCCCAAAAACACAGAAGCCACAGATGGCAATGCACAAGCAATAGTTTTCAAGGCATAAAATGCCATAGAACAAAGCCTGTGAGTTAAAATTGTCTGGAGACAATAAACTACAAGCCAGTCTTGGACACTTCAGCACTGATAACTGATGGGAACTGCCTTCCATTCATCAGTGACACATTAGGTCATGTGTTTGTTCCTGTTAGAGGTATATACTACATAGGATTCAACTTCAGTACCAATGAAGACTACAGTATTTTTATCCATTAATTTCTATTGAAACATTTCTAATCTAACATGTGCTCCTCACCAAAGACAAAAGAGTGTGTATATTATGAATAATTGTGCGCTATAGATCTCTGTATTTTCTCTTAATATCACTGGAATAGATCTCTGACAAAATACAGAGAGAGGAATACATTGTTTCATCTCATATATGGTTTTGTTAGCAGTAGGAAACTGCCACTAACATTCTTTATTACAGTGACAAAAGATCTCTTACACATGATATTATTAGTATGTATGCATACTTACTGATACATATGTAACACAGGCACGCATCACAACAGAATTCCCACATACTTTGATATCAATTATAGAATCTTAAGGTTGGAAGAGACCTCCAAGATCATCAAGTCCAACCGTCAACCCAACACCTCCATGCCTACTAAACCATGTCCTGGAGTGCCATATCTACACGCTCTTTGAACGCCTCTAGGGATGGTGACACCACCGCTCCCCTGGGCAGCCTATTCCAATACCTGACCACGCTTTCAGGAAAGAAATATTTCCTAATATCCAACCTAAACCTCCCCTGGCACAACTTGAGGACATGTCCTGTCGCCCTATCACAAGTTACTTGGGAGAAGAGACCAACAACCAGCTCCCCACAACCTCCTTTCAGGCAGTTGTAGAGAGCAATGAGGTCTCCCCTCAGCCTCCTCTTCTCCAGACTAAATAATCCCAGTTCCCTCAGCCGCTCCTCAGAAGACTTGTGCTCCAGACCCTTCACCAGCTTTACTGCCCTTCATTGGATGCGCTCCAGCAACTTAACATCCTTCTTGTAGTGGGGGGCCCAAAACTGAACACAGCATTCGAGGTGCAGCCTCACCAGTGCCGAGTACGGGGGCACAATCACTTCCTGCTGGCCACACTGTTCCTGATGCAAGCCAGGATTACTTCCTTCTATCTGATTTTGACTATAAAATTATAAGATACACGCATTTAATAACGTAAAAAAGCCCCCCCCCCCAAACATTAGTTCTGTGAGGAACAAACCAGATGAAAATGACAGAAATAAATTCTAGTAGTTGGACTAGGAAGGTGAAATAGAAGAGTATATGATTGGCTAGAGATCCCTACAGCAGTGTGGCAACTTTCTGCAGTGAAACACTTAAAAGTACAGTAAAGATTCTCAGTGAGATGTTAAGCAGTTATTAGAAACAGTTTTGTTTCAACATACTGTGCCTAGACATATTAAAGAAAAGAAAATATTTCACAGAGAAATTAATGACTTTATTCCATTCTGAAAGTTAGAGGATATAAGTACAGAGTTTGTTACATCAGTACCTAACACAAAAATATCCTACAGCACCATCACTGATACTAAAAAGATGTTGCAGCTTCGACACTGGTCCCTCCTCCTGCTGTCCCTGCCGGCTCCGCATCTTGGTGGTCGTCTCCTCCCTGCCACCAACTGACTTGTGACTACACAGTCCAGTTCCCCTCATCCTCCTCTGACTCCCAGCCTCACTGTCCCTCTCGTCAGTCCCAGCCACCAGCGCCACCACCACTCTGCTTGGATGGCCGAATACAGGACAGTGGCAGATCAGTCTCTTGCTCTAGGCAGACTCCCACTGCCTATTTGCAATCACACTTGTGCTTCTTAAGGGATCAGCTTATTTTCTCTAACCTCATTCTAAAAAACCTCTTCTGGAATAGAGACCATGGTTGTAGAAAACCTCCAAGTTGCACAATTTCAGAGCCAGTGTGTATAGGATGAAAGGAGGAGTCGAGTAGCAAGGGGAGAAGGCTGTTGACATGCTGGTACAGCCCAGCAGGCAGGGACAAAAAGGGGACGGATTTACAAAGAGCCAGAATCCCTCTAAATACAAAGCTGTGAAACCAACTGAAATTCAGATAACTCAAACTTTGATTTATAAATACTTCTTCAGCAGTTTTCATAAGGTTATAATCATAATTAATATTTTCAAAATATAGTATCTGAGTTACTGAAGCTGACTCAGGGACTATGTTTCTCAGAACCAGAAGAAATTCTATGGATATTAATAACATACAGTTATTAATATCTGTTTCCAGTAGTTAGTTTCTAAGGTAGGTGGGACAACAAACATCTTTGTACTGCTAAATAGGACAGATATGGAAAAAACAAACACGAAGGTTTCATAACAATGCAGAAAAGCGTGAAAAACGAGGTTCACCAAAAAAAATGGAAAATTGAAAATATCTATGAGTTTCACAAGCTTCTGCATGATGCTTTAGAGGTTACAAAGAAGTACACATGGGATATTTTTAAGTAGAAAATTAATGACACGCTCATGGCAAAGGAAAGCTCAAAGAGTATGTAAATGTAATATTTCAGTGGTATTTTGGTTCATTGCATAGAAGTAATAATGGAAGTACTAAAAATGCTCAAAGAACTGAGATTTAAAACTTAGTGAACATCACGTACTAAATTGTAATCAAAATCACAAAGAAAGAATAACCAGAAGCATCAATCAACAGTCAACGGTAAGCCAAACCAAGCCTTTCTGTGAAAGAATAAAGTATACTACATGTTAAGAAAGGTATCAGTTACTGAGGTAATATGTTAATTCTAAGAATATTTTGATAAAATAAAATTCCTCAAGCCATAGCGAGTAATAAGAATTCTCGTATCTATGACTTTTTAAAAAACTATTAATTTTTTTCTACAGGCCTGAAAAGTTTTGTGTAATTCTTATATAAGGAAATCAAAAGTACAGTGAGTACACTATGAAACCTACTACTCCAACCTTTTTGTATGCATCTCTCATGCAAATATATTTCCATTAAATAAATACCTTTCACTGGATTTATTTATTTGAATAATTGGGCAATATTCTTTACTATGACTTACTGACATAATGACTTGAATATTTTCCTTTTTATTTTTCTGTTATTTATCTTATGACTACTCCAACAGTTCCTTCAGCACATACACACAAAGAAGCTAAGATGACTCATTTGCAATATTCTGTATAACAAAACAACTGGAACATTGTACACACATAAGCAAAGCCATGAAAGAGTATAAAGCTGCTTGGGGAAATAAAAATGTATTTTAACTTTGTGTTTACTTCTAACATGACTTAAATACTACATCAGATGATACAATTTTCCTGTTGCCATCTCTTGCATTGATTGAAAATTCACTGAAAAGCCAAACTATAGCAATAACAGATTATAAAACCTTCAGTTACATATTCAATGTTTGAAAAGTTTGTAAACTTACTCAGTGTTCAATTGTTTTGGTTTGGGTTTTTGTTGGTATCAGATACAATGTAAGCGAACTAAGCCTTCCTACCATTGGTAGGATTTTCTTCTCTGTTGTTATTAGCCAACATGATCAAGCACCTCAAGCCCAAATTGCTAAAAATGAGCAATGAAGTTCAGAGTATTAATACTCAAAATCACTACTAGAACTATGCAAGCCTTTCAGAGAGGCAGTTTCATGTTAAACACACAATGTTGTATTTAATCAACAAAATCATCAGTGAAAAGCCAGTACAAATCAGAATCTGTTTTATCATGCCACATTGCTCCTCAGGGATGAGCAACATACTGTGAAGCAAGGATTTCAAAACAAAAACACTCTGAAACATGCTTTTAAAAATACAGATGACAATATTTGCCATCTTGAAGACCATGCATCAAGAAAGATACTGGCTTGTACACACTTTTTTATCTTGCCTTTCTCAGGACTATTTATATTTGCTATAAACAAAATGATATGATGGATCTTTATCTCTGCTTCTCATG
Source organism: Tetrax tetrax (assembly GCA_009806455.1). Classification (NCBI taxonomy): domain Eukaryota; kingdom Metazoa; phylum Chordata; class Aves; order Otidiformes; family Otididae; genus Tetrax; species Tetrax tetrax. The sequence continues at coordinate 491,357 of WHYT01015812.1, forward strand.
TTTTGGCATTTACATGCAGGGAATACAGCAAGTGTGGTGTGAGCAGCCAGTCCAGGATAGGTCGAGGGAAACCACTTGGCTCTGGCTTACAGTGCCTTTGTAGTTAAAGTCAACGAGAGGCTCTAAGGAGAAAAGGCAGAATTTGGGGACAAAGAAAAGGTAATTAAATAACGTTCAGCTTGTCCAGGTAATACTTCTGTATTACATACACAGAGATTAACTGTACTACACCATTTTTTCTTTCTTCTGTTTTGGACAACCATTTACTATGTTTGATTCTGATTAGGCAGATAATTAATCAGAGTAGTTTATCTTCTGAATCTTTTACGTGTGCAAGTACTGCACACAAATGCTGCTCTTAGAAATAGTAAAATATCCAGTTTCAGTAAAATCCGTGGCTCCCAGATGAATTCAATAAAAACAACCTGAAGAGTACATTCTGTAATATATTTAGCTCACATTTCCAACTGGGAAGATAACAGTTAAATAGACCCACTTATTTCCAAGTTAACGAAGAATACAAGAATACAAGAAAGTTGTATATGCAACTTACTGAAAAAACCCACGTAATCACAAAATATGGGGAAAGCATTAGTATAGAAAAATAAAGCTATTTTAACTGCGATAGTTTCTGGAAAAGGCAAATAGAAATAAAGAAGCAATAAATGAAGCAAGATGTTTCTACTGAAAATAGAGGTATCAATGCCTGGTATAGTAGACCAAGTTCTGTGCACAAACCCATAAACAAAAAGGATTATAAAATGTGAACATGGTGAGTGTTGCTAACAGTCTGGTTATAAACTCTGAAATAGACTTTACAGAGACAAAGCACAAGATGAAGCATCTGACTGCATTTCACCAGATGTAGGTCACTATTCTCATAGAGATAATTTTCACTACTCTATAACAGATCAAAGTTTGTGAACACTACCTTCAAATTATTTATTTCCAGAAGCAACAGAAAACCCAAGAGCATTCCTTCTTTTGGATCATGTCTCTAATGCCACATGGTATGCTCCTAGCCATGTGTCCACACTTGAACATAAATGCATGATTGCAAGCACATGCTGTAGCAGTTTCCTCAGCTGTTAAACAAACAGCATTTCAGCCTAGTGAAGCAGCAGAGTGGTTCCATCTAGAGGAAGAATTTGTAAAAACTACTCATCCCTGATGACTAGCTATTTTTAAATAAAGAATGGGCATAAATCATTAATACAGCATGCTCAGTAGAAAGGGCCTGCTACCTGGTGTCATAGCTCCACGAATAATCAATCTGTTTCTTACAGAAATGAGTGCTTGATTGAACTGGATAGAAAAGACAATGTTGTAACCATCAGAATTATTAGCATCTACCTTCTGGACAGCCCTGGCAATACATGCACTCACAAATAATGTTAAAGTAGGTGTGACTAGGAACGACATATACAAGAGCTCTACAAGTGAACTTGTTCAATGAGGTGTAAATTATTTTTGCTACACATAAAAGGCACATTAACCCGCTATCTAAAGAAAATGGGTTATTTCAGCTCTTTTAGGATGAAGCAAAGAACCTTCTTTCAGTAATCTTGTTTGGTCTTTTCCAGCTTATTTTGACCTTGACTGTCTGTTTCTTCTCTCATTCACTAATCAACAACTCCCTTTTCCTTCAACATTTCTGCCAGAAGGGGATGTTTAATCACACCAGAACCATTACAAGACTTTTTCCAGAAGAGCTTCTGCTCATCGAAGCACTCTTGCTGTTCAGCACTTCACCAAATCTATCTCTTTGATTCAAATCTAAAAGTATTTTTTTATTTTCCTCTCATTTCCCTTTTAGTAAGTTATTAATTTTGCTACTCTGGTTTAGTATAAAGATAGTAGGAAAGACATTAAACATGGCAGTCTTGCTCAGAGAGGTCAGGAGACTCAATTAGTACTGTAAGACAGCCAGCTAATTTATCATGACTCCACAGTCTCATAAAATTGTTATGGAACTCCAACTCATCAGAAAATTATTAAAATTGCCAAGAATACTTAATTTTTTCCTCCATCACTCAACTCAGTAAGCATTGCACCCAAAGACATTACACTCAAGCAGAAAGAAAAAGTAAATGTTGAAGGGAAAATATATATTGTCAGGAAAGAACATAAAATCCTACCAACAAAAGACTAAGAAGAAAGCAGAAAAATATTTTTACCAAGTGAGGATAGCAAAGCTCACTGTATGTGAAGTCAGGGAAAAGGCAGAGGGCAAAAAGAAATGAAGGATGAAAATAGGTTATGTTTTACTTGTAACAATCTCTTAAGTTAGTTTTAAGTGTTTATTTTTAACAAATACTATTTTTTCAGGTTCCATAGAAAATGTTATACTTCTGCACACATACTGGTGCACCAGGATTCTCCTTCCGTCAAAGAATCACAGCTTTGTGGGAAGGAAGCACCTCAAGCCTTTTTCCACATGATTTGTCCACAGCCACAGGTTGAATCACTGGTGGGACTGGAGAGGTTATAGGTCCTGATTTCCACTTACAAGTCCAAAGAGACTAATAATAGAGCATACAGTGCTCTAAGTGTATGACTTACTGCAAATTTCTGAGTTACTTGCATGGATATAACACAGGTTTCAGAAAACACAGAGCCTTTTTACAAAAATCTTATTTAAAGCTAGCATATGATATTAATATTAATATATTGGTATATTAATATTAATTATATTAATTAATATATTAATATTTATATGAATATATTAATATACTTATATGAACTTACACATACACTTTTAAGCAGCAGGTCAAGGGAGGTGATTTTCCTCCTCTACTCCACTTTCATGAGATCCCACCTGGAGTACTGCATCCAGATCTGGAGCCCCCAACATAAGAAGGACATGGAGAGGGTCCAGAGGAGGGCCACGAAGATAATCAGAGGGCTGGAGCACCTCCCCTATGTGCACAAGCTGAGAGAGCTGGGGCTGTTCAGCCTGGAGAAGAGAAGGCTCCGGGGAGACCTTATAGTGGCTTTGTAGTACCTAAAGAGGGCCTAAAGGAAAGATGGGGTGAAACTTTTTAGCAGGGCCTGTTGTGATAGGACAAGTACTGGTTTTAAAACAGAGGGAAGTAGAGTCAGACTGGATATAAGGAAGGAATTTTTTACACTGAGGGTGGTGGAACACTGGGACAAGTTGCCCAGAGAGGTGGTGGATGCCCCATCCCTGGAAACATTCAAGGCCAGGTTGGACAGGGCTCTGAGCAACCTGATCCAGTTGAAGATGTCCCTGCTTCTTGCAGGGGCGTTGGACTGGACAACGTTTAAAGGTCCCATCCAACACTACTATTCTAAAATACAGCTTTAGAAAACTCAAACATTAAAATAATATGCATAAAATCAAAGTTAGGGGTGCTACTGGAATGGGAGAGGGATGTTATGAGTGAAGCAGATTGGTTTCAGAAGTCTGAGTTTTTCTTGCTGGAAACAAAGTAAATAACATCACTCCTTTGATACACCCAAATTAGTGGAGGGTAACAACATAATGCCCCAGTTAGCAATTAGTGATAGTATTACCAATGGAAATATGAATTCAAACGTAACAGATGCAGACAGAGGAAAATAACTAAAATGACATTCTCTAATCCTTTATTTCAATATATTTAAAATTGTAATACTGCTGCTGACTTGAAATTTTAAGTATTTTAAATATATCATTCAAGCAGTTATATTACATACAAAATGAAAGACGGCAGGCCCTTATTGCATATATATTGTCGCAATATTTTACCCACCAGCCATATTGTTACATAATTTTACTTCAGAATTCACAATGAGCTATAACTGTTCCATTTAATTCCCCTAATGTAAGAGTGTTTTTCAAAAGAAGCCCCTTTTGCTAGTTAAATAAATTCAAAGGTCGTACCTAGCGAATACAGCAAGAAGAAAGAATTTAAAGTATGAGGACAAGAAAATATATTCTTATTTTATTTCTTTAAATAGAGGCTAACTATGTCCAAACTCTGTGCTAGTAAAATGGAACATAACAATTTAAATGCAGCCACAGCAGTCAAAAATAAGAAATTATTACCACCTAATACGTAAAAGGGAGAAACCAATACAATTCAAGCAAATGTGTGAAGTTTCACTTGGAAGAACTGGAGCTGCAAGGCAAACAGTTTAGCTTCAGTAATACTCCCCAACATAACAAATATAGGCTGTTTGACAATTGTAACAGAGTAAATGTAGATAAAGGGGATTTATTTCCCTTTAATTTGGGCAGTGCAAAGTTTGCCCTGGTTTGGCTGGTGTACAACTGATTGATTCTTAGTCCAGGTTACTGTCCTGGTTTTGGCAGGGATGGAGTTAATTCTTTCCTCTCAGTAGCTGGTATGTTTTGGATTTCATGTGTGAAGAATGTTGATAAACACCCTGATGATATGAGTTGTTGTGAATGTGATCGCTGCTCCGGATGGGCTGTATCGGTCATTGGGACATCGGGTGGTGAGAAAACATACATTGTTTACCTTGTATATTTTAATATCCTTATATTCTGTTATTATTGTAGTTTTCCTTTGTTATTTTAGTAAATTGTCTTCATCTCAACCCACGAGTTCTCCTTCCTTCCCAATTCTCTCCCGCATCCCACCTGGGAGGGGGAGGGTGAGCGAGAAACTGTGTGGTGATTCGGGCTAAACCATCACACCTTTAAATATTGCCACACCAGTTTATTCCACTTTATTCACTTACTGTTTCCTTCCCATACAACCGAAGCAAAGTGTTAGAAAACTAGAGTACAGAAAAAATGCAAAATTACTTCCAATAGATATTTAAAATACAGAACATATTCCACAAATCCAGAGATTATGAGTCACTCCCTAACAGTTTTGTCAGCCATACTCACCCAGTATTGAGGGCAGTCCAATCACTTGAAAAAGTAAAAGGACTATTTTTGCTCGTCCAGCCAATTCCTTTAAGCTGTAAATACACTGTATTTATGCTAAAACATGTCATTCAATTCTCATAATCAGAAAACCACAACTTCTTTATACTTCCTTTCCTCCTTCCCAGTATGTTGTTTTTCTGTGTAGAATACACAACGATGAGAATAGTGGTGGTAAATCCTCATAATAGCAATGGTTCATCAATGGCTGCCTTAGCCTGCAACTTGTGCTTGTGAACAGCTCAAACTTCCACTAAACAACAGCAGCAATGGAGAAAAGAAGAGGGGTAGGTGCAAGGCTAGGGCTGATGGCACAGGAGTATTAAGGGTATTAAGTAACAGCCTTGGCAGAGGCAGTTCAGGAAGGGAAAATAAAAGACTGGGACGAATGTCAGCAGAAGGAAAGGAAGTTTGCAAATGTGAAACAAGATTTCTGCATGTCAAAATCAGAGAAGTATGGTGGAGAAGAGGGAAAAAACCCCACCTATATCTGGGAAAAAAACCCACAACCCTATAAATCAGCAATGAAGAAGAGATAGGGAGGTAGCGAGCAAACAGAATAAGGAGATCGGCATCATCTGCTATGATAAAGAATGGTCTGGTCAGAAACATGATTAAGCGATCGATGGAAAAGATTACAGTCTCAAGAGGAACAGACAAAGAACCTTAGTTCAAATCTAACAACACCAAAAAGAGAACATTCCCTCAGGAGGTCTGAGATATCCTCCAGACACAGGCACAAAAAGCCTGCCGTCTGGATCCCGCTTGCTGCTGCAGGCAGAAAGCTCTCCAATTACAGTCCCCACCATTAGAAAAGCAGCATCTTGAAACAAAACTGTACCAAGGTACTTAACTACATTAAAATTAAATACACAGTACAAGCCATACCATATATTTCACTACTAATCCTTAAATAAAGTTTATATTGTTTTGGAATGCATTTTAAAGGGTTTTTTTTAATATCCAATTGTAATAGTCCTTTATTAAGAATTAGAGTCAGAGTAATTACTATTTGCCTTCCAGACATCATCTCCATGCTTTATCAAATTAGTTATATATCTGAGAAAAAACTTGAAAATATTGGCTCAGACTTATTCTGAATAGTCCTTCCAGCTCAGCAAAAAATGTAATTTGATAATTCTAAAAAAAAAAAAAGAAAAAAAAAAAATATTTAAAAAACTCAACAAGATTAGTGTTCAAACTACTAAATAAATAAGTATTAAATACAGTGTTGGGAAATCCAGACAACTAAAGATTTTAAACTGTTATTAAAAGCCTATGGCTTGCCCATCCAGATTACCCTGTCAGGCCTCCCTGGCTGCATTCACCTACTCCTGGTTGTGCAGCTGTAAGAATGGCAATAAACCTTTACTCTGCAAACACACTTGCACCTTGAGAAGCCAGGCAGCTTTACAGGACATTATGCTTTGCAGTACCTTAACATGCTCACTGCGCTTGGATTTGCCTGTCCTGTATGCTCCAGTTGGTGACTTCCAGCTATCCATTAGGTCACTCCCAAGTTCACCACCTTGAAGAGTCTTTCAGGAAACTATATGGATTCTTCTCCTGTATCTGTCATTGTTTTCAGTTGCCATGGATAAAAAGTTCCAAGTCAACCCCTATTACGTTACCATATAAACAACTTCTCCCTTTTGGCAGGTATGTTGCACCTCTGCAAACAAGATTACTCAGCACTAAGAGGAGACAGTATGTACATGCAGGTAAAGTGGTTGACAGCTAATAGCTCTGCTCATAAACATTCAGACTCTGGAAGTACCTTGGACTCTGTGTTCAAACAGCCTTCATTTCCAAACCCTTCCAGGGAGAATAGCAGAGAGCTGAAGATAGTGCAAGTGACTTCCATAGTGCAAGTGATAGTGATAGTGACTTCCATCAGACTGGAGCTTCTGCTGAAGACTGGACCAACAGGTGGATAGACTGGACTAAAGTTTAAAAGCTGAAATACACTGATCGGTCTTCAGGCTCTAGTGCTTTTAGATGTTCTGTGACATGCTGACAGTAAGAGTTGTGAAAACTGTCCAACTCTTGTTGGACAACATACAATTAGTACTAATGTTTTAGACTCCGTGTTCTAGAAAGAGGTGAGATTGTCCACTGGAAGAACACCATAGAGCTGCTCCTCCATGCTACCCCAAATGGATCCCATTTGACAAGCAGCATGATCCTATCTCACAGACATGACTAAAGGAATAAGGTGAAGATGTTATTTGGAATTATTACTCACTTTTGCCATGAAAATGTCCAATAAAAGAGTCTTTATTTCTGGAACTGAGTATTAGTCTGCAGTTGTAATGCCCATATGACACATCCTATCATTAGAAGCTGCAGAGTATGTCACATCGTATTGAACATATACCATTAAATGGCCCCTCCATCGCCCTGATTGCTCACCTACAGAGAGAAACTCTCAGAAGAGGAAGAGAAAGAGTGGAAATTTAGTGTATGTGGGCAGTACACTATGCCATGCTCAAGGAAGAGTCAATGATCAGGAAAGCCTGGGGAGAACACCTCAGCCAAATTTAATCTTCTTAACATTGTGTGGTCTGCACATCACTCAACAGCAGCAAAACTTGGAGAGAAGATAAAGGTGGATACAATCCATCCAAGACTTCAATTTTAACCCTGCACACAGATGTAGGACTAATGTCTTTGCATGAGACTATGACATGCAGGAGATCATAGAAAGGAGCAATATAAAAATACAACCACATTCTCCTAATGCTGCTCCTTCAAAGAAACAATGTGAGTTCACGTAATTAATTGAAGCAATCTCTCTATTCCTGAACCAAAAGACTGTCAAAGGGATCGATTATGCCTAAGATCTGCACAATTTTTAGGCCCTGGACCAGGAAGAGCTGTATTGGTTATATAACAATAGTCAGTGCGTTTAGTTTTAGTATTTTTTTTTTTGATACATAAAGTACAATATCATAGAATCGTAGAATCTTTAAGGTTGGAAGAGACCTCCAAGATCATCAAGTTCAACCATTAGTCATGAACTCCCCTAAAAACAAAAAAAAAAAAAAAAAAAAAAAGGCAGAAAAAACCCCAGCAACAAAAACCCAGAGGCACGTATTTATTTCCTCAGCATCCACTTATTACAAAGCAAATTCTGTATTCATATACATCTTTTACTACATGTGGCATAAGGCTTGCATCAACCATTCTGAAGTTCAGAAAGACAGAGACGTAACAGGATCTTTATATCTCAGACTACTGCAACACTCGGCTTTCCAAAGGTCTCTTGCTGCTGCCGCTGCCGCTGTTGTTATTGCTGCTGCTGCTATTACAGCTTCCTTCTCAATGCACAAACCAGCAAGAGCATCCTTGCTTCAGCATTACCTCTGTTCTACCGTGGGTATATCTGATTTGTTATTTATCCCTTCCCAACAGCCTGAAAAAAATGACAGAGTCTAGACTTTAATTCACTCTGGATTCTCAAGACTACAGAACCACCCTCCAAATAGTCAGATGCTTTGTCTGGCGATACGTGTTTCACATGAATTGTAGGCAGGACTGCTGAGCGGCCTTACTACCTGACTTGCATCAGAGGCACAGTCTCCTCTGCTGATACTGTTTACAAAAAGAACTCGAGAGAACATCAAAACTCAGAAGACACACGTAAGACCTTAGGATTAACATCCTTTCTTTTGTTTGTTTTTTTTTTTACCTAAAACACTGACAGAGCTCATTAAATACTTGGATAATTGAAACTTCTGGATAATTATTTTGAAAAGATAAGTATAACGAAAAATTATTATCCTTAAAGCAATAAGGGGACACATCTGAAATCAGGTCAGATTAAATTAACCTGTTTATGATCACAGTTCATCACTCTTCTGGGAGGGTCTGAATATTCCAGTGCTGAAAAGGCTTAATAGCTATACTATATCTTAAAATTAAATCCTTCAGTACTTTATGGCAGTGGTCTAAGAGTCTCAAATGTCTCCAGTACTGTACATTGCCAGTCAGTTGAATACATCATTCACTTACTTTGTTAACACTGAGGTAAATTTAACTCTTTCACCACCAGCATTTTGCTAAAAAAATAGGACATACAGTATGCTTAAAATAGTAAAATAAGAAGACTAATTATTACTTTTTAAAGGTACTTTTATTTTTTATTTCATAAGTGAATTTCTTATTAAAATCTGTAATGAAAAAATTAGAGATCATACAAGATATTTCTGCTCTGTCTTTACAGAGACTGTGTTATGATGGCTAATGAAAGGGTTAAATCTTCTCAAAAGGGTGAAGAAAAAGAAGATAGTGCTCCTCAGAGATTAGTCTGGTTTCCAAGCTTGAAAGAGCAGAACCCAAAGAAGCTAAGTTATCTGTGTGTAGGCAAAATGGTATCAGGTACTCAAACTGGCTGAATGGTCATGAGAGAGTCTTATTCCAGTGGAAGAAATGAAGGTCTGCCCATAGAAGCAGGAAGCCCTCTGACTCTGTGCTGAAATCACATGACTAGGGAAGTCGAAGTTTACAAGCCCAAAGTCTGGCAACTAAAACTCAGTGTAGGCACCTAACTCCTGCCAATTTCAGGTACATTTTTTTTCATGTGCAATATCCTTCTCTGGAGAAAAAAAAAAAAAAAAAAAAAAAAAACCAACCCAACTTCTAAGTTGGATCGTTCACCACTACAATTCATAAGCAACTTTAGAACTGTAAACTAATAACCCAGAATAAAAGTCTGATGTCTTTCCCCAGTGAGTCAGACGTTAATAAAAAGGGTCATATCTTGGCTCACTTTAATTTCAGTGCTTTCATCCCAAAAGAATCACACAGTACAACCTCAATTAGCCCAATGCCATGGGGAGCACCAAAAAAATTCAATAATAACGGGTTTGGATAATCAAGGATTCAAACAACAGAGTGAATTTTCATTGTAATTAAGTTATTTGAGAACACGGTCATCTTTCATGTAATGGAGTTTGGACCAAAAAGATCAAGGGCAAACTCCATTTCATTTATCCTAAGATGGAGCAACCTTCTTCTTTTGTAAACAGTTAGTGAGGTACTCAAAATACCAGGAGGCCCAGCAGCATTGCACAATACCCTTTACACAACAATTATCACGAAGTAAGGTACAAACCTTAGTACTTTAGAAGACATTTACTGAGCATCTTTCTCTCCATTACCCACAAACATCCAAAAATGGGAGTTAACGGAGTTTAAGGTGTTTAGTCTGAGACTAAACCCGAGTAGATGTCATGGTGGTTCACAAACGAGTATTCTGACACTTCCAGGTTGTGAAACATACTTTGCAAACAGGCAAATATTTTATTCTGTCTAGATAATATTATTCACAGTGGCTGGTGCTACTGTTAAGTAACAATAACAAGGAGAAATGAAAGGGTGGATGATGCATCTCCAGAAGTCATTATTTTCATATGCAGCTGGCATGAGAGAGCTAACAAAGAAGAGCTTTCAATGTATTCATATTTCAATTTCTGCTTAACAGTGGGAGTAGCTATATATCAAATAAGTATCTGCATAACAGATGTTCAAGTTTTGATTTTTATATTGAATTGATGGTTAAAATTAACTACACATAGGGTTTTGCATAATTTATGCAAAATACTGGACTGTTTAACTTCAAACCTTGAGCAAAGATCTCATCTGAATCTCCACATTTCTACCTCCTTCTTACAGAACAGTATCAACTGTTGCACTGGTGAGAACAAAATATGTCTAAAGTCAAATTAGATCTGCAAAACAACTATGACCACACTCACATGTCTAATTGTTTACATCTCTACAATACATTCTGAAGGAGAGATCTGTTTTCTTTTTAATAATCTTATTCTCTCCATCTATCCCCTACATAAACTTTGACTAAGATCACACCTATTTATGATCTTGTTTGTTCTGTTATCATTTTTAAGCATTGTGTAAAAGAGCTTTCTACGACATGCAGAAATACGGTGTTTCTAACAACAGAACTATTTCTCCTGATACATTTGCTCTTTTCTTGTGCAACAAGCTACAAGCTGCTTGTTCCAAATACTCAGCAATTTCAATTTACAGCTTAGCCAGATCGTTTCATCCTCCTGTTTCTTATCACGTCTATCTGACAACTGAACAGCAGAATAGAAAAGGAATGTTAAAACATAAATAAATTACTTAGGAGATTATCATGTCAGCTGAGTATAGTTCAGACATATTTCAGCTAATAGCCAATCTTTTTCATTAGTAATACTTAAGCTTTGGTGCTGGCCTTCCTTGTGGAATTTATTAGAGACAGCCATTTTGCAATACAGAGCAGTCTTATAATACCAGAGTATTGAAATACCATGTTCTGGAAAGCAAACAAACCATGCAAACCATCAGGCCATACTTCTGCCACTGTGCTACTGCTGTTTTTCAAAAGAACTACCACACAAGATGATTTTTATTTTCCTCAGGGTCTTTAAAATATTTTTTGTGCCAGTCCATAACTGCTTATAACTTTACTTGATTTTCATTTATCATATATGTATTTATAGAGATGTCCTTTTCTAATGACTCCACTTACACAGAGCTACTAGCAAGAAAAAACACACAATTTAAAAAAGAAGTCAAAACGGTTAGACTTCCCATCTTTTAGCACTGCAGGCTATTTTGAAACAAGATATATTCTTGATATGAACAAATTGTAAAAAAATAGGTGACAAGAAACTCATACCTGTTAAAACAATCTTTGTGTCTCTGTGCTGTAAAAACTTATTTCACAGATATTTAGTGCTCTTGTTGGTCACTCAGATATACATTCAAACACCTGCCTGAGGCATACCACACCATCTAATATATCAGGAGGTGAACACACGGTCAGCATCATTCTAATACAAATGAAAACTTACATAGGAAACCCGTACTTGCCGTCGGTGCACCAGCCCACAGCACTGCATGAAGAGGACAGCAGACAGCAATCAGGGAATGCTTTCACCAAGCTTCGGTCATTTCTGTCTCCTCTGAGACACTGTCCATCTCTCCTCACTTTTCAGTCCCAGATGCAAGGAAACAGGTAGCAAAATAGTCACCCTCCAGCTCCCAAGCTGTCCTTTTAGATTATCTTGAAGACAGATGAAACTTACTTTCTCTGAGCAAATCAATCTCTTCTGTTTCAGATGATTAAAAAAAAAAAAAAAAAAAAAAAAAAAAAAAAA
>WHYT01015813.1:12347-67273 GCA_009806455.1 Tetrax tetrax
GGCACCCTCACGGGACACCAAACCCCAGCAATCCTCTCCGGCGTCCCCCCAGGTGGTGATGTCACCGTTGTGGGACACCAAACCCCACCGCCCCTCTCCAGCGTCCCCATGGGTGACGTCACCATCACAGGATGGTGAACCCCAAAATCCACTTCCAGTGTCCCCCTAGGTGACGTCACCATCACCCCAGCGTCCCCATGGGTGACGTCACCATCACCCCAGCGTCCCCTCGGGTGACGTCACCGTTGCGGGACATCAAACCCCAACACCCATTTCCAGGCTCCCCCCAGGGGACGTCGCCGTCATGGGACACCAGACCCCGCCACCCGTCTCTGGTGTCCCCCCCCAGGTGACGTCCCCGTCGCTCCAGCGTCCCCCCGGGTGACGTCAGGGGCGCGGGACGGTGACAACCCCTCACCTCTTTCCTGAACACCTCCTTGCTCTTCTTGGCCAGCTCGCTGGACGTGTCCGCCTCCGCCGTCTTGGGCTTCTTGGAAGACTGGGAAAGGGGAAAACGGGAATTGGGAAAACGGGAACTGGGTGCCATCGGGGGCGAGGAGGGGCTCCCTGTCCCCATCCCATTTCCCAGCGTGGGGACAGTGCTCCACCCCTGCCCCACAGCCAGGCAGGCAGCACGCCCTTCCCAGTCTGCTCCCAGTCCATTCCCAACACCTTTCCCAGCACACTCCCAGTCAGCTTCCCAGCCCAGCTCCGGCACGCTCCCAACCCTGACCCTGGCACGCTTCCCAGCCCACTCCCAGTGCACTCCCCAGCCCAGTTCTGGAGTGCTTCCCGGACCATCCCTGCACAATTCCCAGTCTGACCCCAGCACACTTCCCAGCGCAATTCCACAATGCTTTCCAGCCTGATCCCAGCATGATTCAAAGCCTGGTCCCAGCACAATTCCCAGTCTGATCCCAGCACATTCCTCATCCCAATTCCACAGTGCTTCCCAGCCTGATCCCAGCACTATTCCCAGTGTGGTCCCAGCACACTCCCCAGTCCAGTGCCGGAATGCTTCCCAGCCTGATCCCAGCACCATTCCCAGCCTGGTCGCAGCACAATTCCAGTCCAGTCCCAAAAACGGGCAGGGACTGGTCCTGGGGGAGCCGGACTGGTTTGGGATGGGCCGAGCGCTGCGGTGGGACATTGGCTTTAGCCGGAGGCGAGGACGGAGGAAAGCAGCGGATCCCCCCCCTGTTCCCCATTAATTTCACACCCGCTAAAGCCCAATCACTGGCGCAACGACGATTCCTGGCGACGGATCCGGCACTGCCGGACAGCCCGGCCGGCGGGATGCGTCCTAACCCCGCTCCGGAGCCGCCGGGACAACGCTCGCCGATCCGGACAATTTAATTTGGTGGAGCGAGAGCTGCGCCCGCCGAACGTCCCATCGCCGCCAGCTCCACGCCCGCCTCCCCACGCCCTCCACGGGCGCCGGATTTTTGGGAGAGGTTTGGGAACTGTGGGTTATCGCCATCCGGATTTTAAGGACGGAGTGAGCGAAAGCGCTCGTGAAAGGCTCGGAAACTGGGAGAGGTTTGCCTCTTCCTTCTGCTCTCGGAAGGTGTCCTGCTGTTTCTTTTAATTCAAAAATTTGATTTTTTTTAAGTATTTAACACTAAAAAGCGCCATCCCGTGCCTTTCAAACCCCAAAGGGGCGCTGGGGCAGGGAAATAAACACAAAAAGAAGGTAAATTCAGAAATAAAGCCTGGCCTGGCTGCATTAAGCCTGCGACTAAACGCTCTTGGGATTTTGAGCTCTGTCGCTTCCCACGGGAAGCCACTCGGGCTGCAGAGGTGACCTGGCAGGGGAAAAAATGGCATTTTTTGGGAAGGACAGAGCGGGGAGGAGAAGGCAAAAAGCCAAACCCCGCGAGCTGCTGCGTGGCCGCGGTCGTGGCAGGGACTGGAGGCAGCCAGCGCGGTCTGGGGGGAAATTCAGCGCCAAAATTTGTAGGGAAGTTGGGGAGGAGAAGCAGAACCTCTATTTCTAAGTTACTGCACCTGCAAAGGTGCTGATTTCTCCTTACGCTAAAATTAATCTTGATTTTAACGTGAAAACCTCCAGACCGAAGGACTCCAGCCCGCCCTGCTGCGACGGCAGCGCTTCCTCCGTAGCCTTGCCGTGCGCCAGGAAACCCGTAACGCAGGGAAAGCCCCCAAAAGCGGCGATATTCCCATTTTATCGCCCTCGCTGCTTTTTACACAAAACCCCTCCAGAGGGGAGGTGGGGTCCTGGTTTCGTTCAGTGAGGGGGGCTGCGGTGGGGGCTGCTGCAAGAAGCTGCTGGAAGTTTCCCCTTTGTCCAGTGGGCTCGGCCGGGCCCGGGGCGGGCCTGCTGCTGGGCAGGGCCGAGGCGATCGGGGTCAGAATGTCCCGTGATAGCGCCGCTGCCAGAACGGATTTAAGAAGGGGAAAAATATTTTAAATAAGAAGAGATGTGCAGCAGCTGAGCGGGGGCAGAGAGGGGGAGGCGTGAGCGCCGTGGGCCTTGCAGGCCTCAGCCTCTGGCCTCCCGCCGGGCGGTGACTGGGCCCGGCTGGGCCCAGCTGCAAGGAGCGGAGCGGAGAGGAGATGTGAATGAGACGGAAAAAGATCCCGAGAGGCGTCTGCCAGCCTGTTGGGAAGGATTTCTGGGGAGGGGGCTGCAGCCCGGGGAGGACCCCACACTGGAGCAGGGGAGGAATGCGAGGAGTTCCTCTCCCGACGACGAAGCAGCGGCGTAAAACAACGCGTGATGGACTGACCGCGACCCCCGTTCCCTCTTCCCCCCTGTGCCGCTCGGGGGGAAGGTGGCAGAGATCATGTTCAGCTCGGGAAGAGGGAGGGGTGGGGGGAGGTTATCTTGTTCTCTGTCTCATTATCCTGCTAGTTTTAGTAATAAATGAATACTTTTCCCCAAGTCGAGTCTGTTTTGCCCATAACAGTAACTTTACGGATCTCTCCCTGTCCTTATCTCAAACCTCGAGCCGTTTCTCTTGTATCACCTCTCCCTGTTCTCTCGGAGGGTGGGGGGGAGTGAGAGAGCGACTGCGTAGTCTGGTCCCGATCAGGGCTGAACTACGACAGGTGGGGATGAAGAAGCCAGCAACGACGTTTTTGGGGGAAAATCAGGCTGGGATGGGGCAACAGAAGAAGGGGAGCAAGAAGCCAAACACAGTGGGAAATCTGGAAAAGCTGTTGCGCGATGCTCTTCTCTGGCAGCATGGGATAACACTGCTTGGATCTGCTCCGCCGCTGCCAACTTTGCTCCGGGAAGTACCAAGGAGCAGAGACACAAACACATCCCTGAAATAAATCTGGGTTTTTCTGCTTTTTTCGCAGCGACGTTGGCCACACCGGGGCTCTGAGGGTATCGGGAAGGGAGGAGATGATGCTCGGATAACGCACTGAATGCGCTCCGGAGGAAAGAAAACACCCCGGTCGCCGCCGTCGCACGCGTTTCGCCGGGGCGAGAGATGCCAGGAATAGCAGCAGCAGCTGTCGGGTGGCTGGAGCCGTGGTGCCGGAGAGTTCAATCCCTCTTGGAAAAGGTGCGGGGCGGGGAGGGTAAAAAAAAAAAAAATGCAAGGAATGCAGTTGCAATTTCAGGGTGGAAGCGTCGTTCCGGAGGCGGTGGAGAGCGAGCTGGCACCGCTGGGAATTCAACGCGATCTCCATGGCCGGGAAAGGCCCAACCTTGAGGCGATCCCAGCCGAGAAGGAAAAGATTGGAAGCTGTAAAGTGAGTAAGAAGCACGTCGCCGTGAGGTCAGCCAAACCGGGCGGCCGGCGTTGACTTAGGAGCGAGGTATTGACGGCTTCGGAGAAGTTCAGCACCTGAAAATTGGGATTGCGACCGCCGCAGTCGCAGGCACCGCCAAGATCCTCAAAATCCGTAAGAAAAAAAGGCTCCCGAGCTGCGAAGCACCAGCACAACGGTATTTTCTCGCTCGGAAGAGCCCAGCCTGCCCCTCACCACCTTGTTCTCATCCAGAGGATGCTCCCCAGTATCTCCAGGCCGGCCACGCCACCGCTCGTACGGCTCCAGCGGCAAATCGTTCCGCGGGGATGCGGTTTACGGCTTAGTCTGGACTAATAAAACCTGGCCCTGAGAGTTATAACCCAACAAATTTTCCTTTCCACAGCTCTTCCCTTTCCTTTTTAGGGAATCAGGAAGGTACGGAGGGTGATTTATCTCCAGGGGCTCAGCGACGCCGCTCAGGCTCTGCCCTCCCGGCTTCGCCAGGGCTGGAAACCCGCGCCGCCGGCAGCTGTATCCGAGGAGGAGGCTCAGCTCAGCCGAGCGCCGGGGCGGCCGCAGAGGGACCCAACGGGAAATCAAATCCCATTGGGAGAGCGGCTCCGTCCCCTCAGGTGTCACCTTCGAGGGCAGGAGCGACGGAGACGCTGCAGCACTCGACCAGGAAAGCGGAAGGGCAGCTGGTGGAAGCAACGCAGAGCTCCCAGCTCCTCCGCTCCTGCTGCTACGCCGTTAATTTTTCCTGTTTCGACGTTTTTCCCCCCCACACCCATTTCTTTGGCCAGTTACAAGCTCATCTCCGCGCACGAGCCTGCGGCGAGGCTTGGCATCCAGGGCGGAGCACCAGCCATCCCCCAGGGAAGCCCCGCGTTCACCCCAGGCGAGCGAAGGAGCGGCGGGGTCTTCACCGAGCCAGCACCCGGAGGGACGAGGGGGCGAGAGCAGACGGAAAATCTCCGCGCGATTATTTGTCAGCAGGGCAAAACCCGGCAGAGAAAAGGGGAAGCTGCCCCTGGAGCCGACCTCGGCAGCGGCCCCGGCGCTGGCTGCTCCCCGCGCTCCGTCAAACAGACGTTAACGTCCCGGTTTCCCTCCCCGACCCCGCGCTCACCTTCATGGGGTTTTCGTCGTACGTCGGGGTCCCGAGATCCATTTCGGCTTCGTGTTCGAGGCTGGCGTCATCCCCCGGGCTGTCCCAGGTCGGAGGGTCCCACTGGGTTTGCCTGGAGGCAGACAGACAGACCACCGTCACCCTCCTAAAGGTAACTGGGACCCGACTGTCCCAGCGACGGGGAGATCTGGTCTCCGTCCGTCACCGTTACGCGGGGGTAACGCCTGGCTCGATCTCGCTGCTAAATTGAGTTTGAGGGGGCTTCTAAGCTGGAGAAGGCTAAAGCCAAGCAAGAACTTAAAAAAGGGAATTTCCACGGTTTTCTATCGCTGCTGACACTCAACGTGGGATCAAGGGAAGGTTGTCACAGGGATGAAAGCAAGCCACAGATTCGGCGTGGAAAGACGGGAAACGGAGCACGGGTCAGCCCCTGGCACCTCACGCTGAGTGCTGAATCTCATGGAAAGGACGCAGAGCAAAGGTCTTGAGAAAAGCCACAGGAAAGAGCAGGAGCTTGAAAAGATGGATGGGCGGACACCACGAAGCTCATCACTAGAAACACCTCGGTTGAGACGGAAGAAGCCATCACGGCCTGCTTGGGTGCATCAGGTCAACGCTCGGGGAAGAGCCCCACCATGCTCAAAGCAGGGAAGGATGGGATGAACCGGGCTGGATTTCCTCATGGTGGGAAGAGGGGAGTGGACAGCATCCGAGGGCAAACACAGGACGGTGCCAGGAAGGAAAACCACAGACCAGGGGAGGAACACACCCAGGAGAAACTGGGGCCAGCAGGACAGATTTTGCAGGACTAGGGTGGGTACGGGACCCTCCATCAGGTGAGAGGACTCGCTCACGCACGGAACGAGAGGGGCGCAAAGGACAGATCTCCAGACCTCGCCAGGTTTGGAGGCGACCTCTCGACTTCATGTGAAGCCAGGGCGCGCGCTCTTCAGCTCAGGACAGCAGTATCCTGAAGGTCTGCATCGAAAGAAGCCGCTGGTTTGAGTTTCTCCAGGGCGGAACATCCATTTCTCTTCCATCCAAGGTGGCTCCTCACCTGAGCCACCAAACTCCAACCCCAAAGCAGCCATCCCGCTCCCCTCGTTAGCACGCTCACCTCGTTACCACATGGTAGTAGTAGATCTTCCCCTCTGGGTCTCGGGCTGTTTTCCAGTTGGGTGGGAGGACGATGGTTTTGGGTTTTGGAGGGGACGGCGGAGGCAGGTCCAGGAGGTTGTTGGTCACCACGAGCTCTGGCTGGAAACAGCACAAAAGGGGCGAAGAGAAAGACATGAGTGTGGTCGGAGCAGCCCTGACAGCTCTCTCCTCCACAACAAAGACTTTGTTGAAGGTAAAATGTAAAAATGACACCAGTGTTGGCCCGAGAAGCAGCCAGGACAGCATCTTTCCCTAGTTCTTCATCAAATACCCCCCAAACACGCGCTCAACCACGCTCTGAGCTTGTAACGCACTCCCAAAAACGCGTCTGATGTCCACACCCAGCCTGGAGATCGGCATCCCGAAGGGCGCCAGCACGCTGCCGCGTGGGAAACTCGTCCGGCCGGCACCATCGACGTTTTCACAGCGTCCAGACACCACAGGGAAGGAGGCAAACCCACAGCAGATGGAGACAAACGCTCTCCAGCCCTTCTGACCCACCAAGCCTTACCTGCTGGATGGGCTGAGGCTGCCCGGCGGCCACGATCGTCGTCACGGCCGTCGGCGGCTGCACTATGACTCCCTGCGGATGAGCCGTGTAGATCTGTTGGCCTTGGATGTACTGGAGACCCGGTTGGGCGTAACTCTGCAACGAAGCACAGGGAATCGCTAATCAGCTTGCTTGACCACAAAAAACCCTTTACTGGAGGACACTGGGATTCAAGTAGCAGAGGCAAGAAGAGGATAAGTCCTCCAGGAGCAGTGGGAGACAACGTCCAAACCAAACAGCAACAACCACTGACCGAGGTGGGGCTGAGGCAAACGATCTCCGTGTGTGGTTGGCCTACTCGCTCTCCCAGGAGCCGTACGATTGCCTACGTCCGGCTTTTAGGAAGAAGCAGGCAATGGCAAGGCCAACATCCTCGTTAACGAAGACAACGCACAAGGAGAAAGCGCTTTAGCGTGGTCATTTGGGGCTCCAGGCTGAGTCTGATGGAAGGGGACGTGTAAAGCAGAGAAAAGAAGGTTGACCTGTTGGGTTTTTGGTTTGGGTGAAGTCACACAAGAGCTGGGAGCTCCTTCCCTTGCTTCCAAAAGTCAACGGGAGGTGAGCTCACACCTCCATTGGTGACAGGGGAAGCTCTTACCCAGAAATATCTTATCCCAGAAATAACAGAACTTGTATAAACAGGTTAAAAAAAAAATCCCTCCCAGGCCATAAGCTCCAGCTTGGCCCCAGTGACCACGACGGACGGCGTTTGTACAGGGGAAACGCTCTGCCCAAACACGCTTTTCTCAAAACTCTTGGATGGGAAGCTACCTGAGAAGCACTACCACAGCGCAAAATCAAAGCACGAGCGAAGAGCGAGTAAATAAAGCGTGCCCGGCTGGCACCCTTCGTTTTGCGAGCGTTTCGTGCCCAGAAATGGAAATTACCTGTACGATCGGTGGGGTCGTCTGCGAGTAGGGGGAGGTCACGCCATAAACGGTCTGACAGGTCTGTCCTTGGTAATAAATGGCTGGTTGGGACTGGGCGGGCGAGTACTGCTGCTGCACCGCCACCGTCTGCTGGCTGGAATCCCAGACGCCGTAGCTCTGGCTCTGCACCGGTCCCGGGGCGGCCACGGGTAGGACGGCCACGTTGGGTTCTTGATGGACCACGGTGTCGCTTTGTGCTACATACTGAGGAGTCGTCACCTCCATGGTGGTTGCTACATGTTGGACTACTGGTACCGGCTGAGGAGCGGTCAGGGTGGGTTCCACCGTGTGCCCAACCAAAGTCTGCGGGTGCTCGTAGGTGGCCGACGAACACATCGAATCCATGGTGGGCGTGGGCAGCAGCACCTTGCCAGCGTTGGGGTTGCTGGGGTCTACGTAGGCTTGCATGGGGTAGCCCGGCGGGTAGCCGATGAAGCTGTGGTGGGGCGTGCCGTAGCCCATGGAGTCATAGGGCAGGGGAGACGTCATGCCCAGGTTTTGTAGTTGCTGTTGTTGCTTCTGGGCTTCTCGTTGGGCGACCTCCTGCTCGAACAGCTTCCTACGCTCCTCCGTGGACAGCTTGTTCCGATCCTTAAGCCGAACTTTCTTCTTCGAAGACGCTGGTGTGTCATACCTGGGAGAGAAAGGGAAGAAAAGGCTTTGTGAGACCTCGGAAACCGGCAGCTCCAAGGCTCCAGCAGCAAAAGGGCCTCAGTGACGGCGGCAGACCCGGGTGGCCCCAAACGCCCAACAGTAGCATCAACTCCTAAAAAAATTAATTTGTTTCCAGCTGCTTGACCAACCATGGCAACTCATGGAGAGGAGAAACACCCGCTGGTCCTGCTCAGCCACGAGCAAGGAGCCAGGGCAGAGGAGGAGCTAAATCCCGCTGGATTTCCCGACTTCGGTTCAACGCCGGATCTAACGGAGATGCAGCAGAAATTGTCAGGAGGACTCGTCAGGCAGCACCGAGACACCCAGAGAGGGGAGACAACACCTTGGGGAACCCGAGGAGAGAGCAGACAAAGCAGGGTGCCCCAGAACGGGCTGGGTACGCGTGCTGGAGACCCCGTGCCATGGTTTCCCAAAGCGGGAATGCGGAAGAAGGGGTTTGGAAGAGGCTCTCCACGCAGAAGGCGCAGCTCGCACCGCAGCATCTTCACCCCCAAGGACCACGGCAGTTGGGCGACGGGGAACGCGCCCCATCTTTCCTGCCCAAGGTCTGGAACTGCAGACACAGGCGCGTCGGCAGACGTGACGAAGAACAAGGGAATTCCAACGGCACGTTTCTGTTTAGAGTTACGCTCTTTACTAGCCCACAGATTCAGCTTCAAAAATAATAAAATGCGGATGAATTTTTTTCATTCTTTTGTTACGAAGAATTATTTTCATTCCGTGGAGCAACTGGAGGGATTTTTCCATGGAGAAAAAAAATTTAAAAAAAAAAAAGCCTAAGGACCTTGATCAGACCTCAACCATGGAAAATCTGAGATCAAAGGTGGGTATTTAGAGAAGTTACGAGTGCGGTAAAACAGGGATTACCAGCAAAACCGCTTTGTGATGGATTCCACGAGGCAGCCAGCACATTCTCTGTACGCTCGCCTCATGTTCGTGCGTTCGCACACCCAAAGCACATGGCCACCACCAGACACCCTGAGAGCGTTTCCCGGCATTCCCAGAGGAGCTGCAAGGATCTGCTAACGCGAACCTTCTTGACGAGAGGAGCTCCATCCCAAGAATCAATTCAAGTCTTCCCCGGCACCGCCTGGAGAGTTTACGCCGGAGGCAGCGGGCGTGACGGGCCGGGAGGACGACACCAGAGCGGTGAGCACAGAGCTCGCCCCGCTTCTCCCTCCACCTATTTTGTTGTTTTGCCTGACAAAATCCTTATTCAGCGACTCCGTGCCTGCTAAGAACCTGTTCTGTTTAAAATAACTCAAAATTTACACCATTTATTCATTCCATCCTTCATACCTCAACACACCGCGCCTCCACTTCTCCCCCCAGACCTCAGTGACACCCTCCTCCAAGCGCCCAGTTACACCAGTGTAGATTTCCAGTACAGCGTCCTAGGTTGCCGTCTCATTTTCCACCCAGATGTTTTCAAAGTTTCCCAGCGCAGCTCAGGGCGAGGATAGACGTTTCCTCGGCTGGCTGACTCACCACCCATTGTTCCCCAATTACGACGCGGCTTTAGATCCTGTTTGAGAGGGACAACAGAAAACCGAGCTCTTCAAAGGAAATTCCTTGGTATTCTCACTGTCCTTACCACGATCCGAAGTCTCCCTGAAATGCAAGACACATTTTTCCTTCTCTTTGTTAAGAAGTAATTTTTGAGGGAGGAAAACGAGCGGCTGGTAGCAAGCGGCCGCTGATCCAGGACCAGCCCTGCCACCGCCATCACCTCTACCGCTGCAGCGCCCAGGGAGGTTTGGCCGTGCCCGCCCGCACGCTCCCGGGGCGCTGGGAATAAACCTGGGAGCTCTGAGAAGCTTTGGGTGGCTGCCAAGGCCATCGCGCTGACCTGATTCTCACTTGAAATTCAGGAGGACAGCTCGTAATTCAAAATATTTTCTCCTTCTGCTTGCTCCTTGAACAGCCAACTCATGCAGACACACGAAATCTACATTTCAGCTATCTAGCCCTGGTCTTTATTCTGTGGACACCCTAATTTCACGTATTTTATACTTTCTTCGGAGCTTCTACACTTCATGCCTTGTTTCCCTAGACAATCCGTGTTTAAAAATCTTTTTTTAATTTATTTTTTAAGATGTAAGTAAATTCAACGTCTCCGCTCTCCCTTATACCCATCATCCTGCAAATCCTACGCGAGGAGGTGGGAATCCATCAGGCAACGGATCGCTGTCAAAAGAAACGCGGAGTAAAGCCACCGCCAGCTCTTTGAACCTGGAACAACCCCCACGTGGGCTGGGGAGAGGTGGAGCAGAAGGAGGGAAGGGGTGCTGAAGGACTCAGAAGATCTCTTTGCATGAGTGCTACGTCCCTAATTTCCGCACTGGAGCTGGATACAGCTTCCCTGGTCACCCCATTCCCAAAACACGCTGGAACACGTCAGCCTGAAGACCACGGTGTGGGTCATCCAAGAGGAGAGGCCACCTCATGCCAAGGAGCCACCCAACGCCGGCCGGAGAACGCATCCCACCATGAACATGGCATTCCTCCAGGAGAAAATTCTCCTTCCCCAACCCTGGGTGTTTTCAAAGATGACCAGAACCACTTTTCCCAGGACTCCCGCAGATCCTAGGCTGGAGAGGGGGGCCCCTGCCAACCTCATGGAGTTCAACCAGGCCAAGGGCAAGGTCCTGCCCGTGGGTGGGGGCAATCCCAGCACAAATCCAGGCTGGGGGGGAACGGATGGGGAGCAGCCCTGAGGAAAAGGCTGGGAGAGCTGGGGCTGTTCAGGGGGGTCGGGCTGGGTGGCCTTTGAAGGTCCCTTCCCACCCAAACCATTTAGGATTCTACGACCCTCAGCCCTGCCGCCGTTGCCACCACACAACTTGCCTGTCCTCCGGCCTCTTCGTTCCCCGCTCGTATGCCGAGGACGGAGGGGACAGCGAGTCTCTCCGTCTCTTCTTCTCTTTGCTCTGGCTCTGCCTCTCGGGGTCACGCTCTCTGCTCAGGACGGGGTTCTTGGGAGTGGGAGTCTGATCCCTGTGGCCGGCCGTCTCTCTCCCGCGATCGGCTGTTTGGGAAAAGGGGTACAAGGGAGGGAATTTTTATAACTCCGTGTAATTCTAGCTCTCCCTGCAGGTACCAAGGGGGTGAAGAACCCATCCCACGCTCCCACCACAGATGTGATCCGACATTTCCCTTCACCCACTGCTTAAACATCATCTCCATTTCCAGGAGATGTTCTCAGCCACCAGGAACACCAAGCTGCGAAGGCAGAACATCCTCACGCGCCGAGAAAATCAAGCGGTTTCGTAGGAGCATGGCGATAATGGGGGAAAACGTGAGTACGTACCACTGTTCTCCTTCTCCGCTTGACTCTTCTTCGGGATCCGGTAGACCTCCTGCAAAGCAAGGCACAGGCAAGGTCAGAGCGTCAGCTGCTCGCGGGAACAACCCCAGTGTCTCCAGATCGTAACGCGGCACTCGCAATTTAACGGTTCAATCAGAATTTTAAACTAAACCAAAAAAAAAAAAAGGGTCTCTGGAAGCAAAGTTCTGGTTTTGGGGAAAATTGCTGTGGTGCTTTCTACGTCTTGCCTCTGCCGGGCGTTTCGTGTTCGACGAGCTCAGGTGGCTTTTTGGGCTGGGCAGCGCTGCAGGGTCTAAGCCGGGTGTCCCACCCCAGCGCCACGAGCAGGTGAACCCGCAGCTCCGCCGGAATAGCGAAAACCCCTATTTTTGTCACCAAACGAGCTCCCCAGAATTATTTTGGTGGCCCTGGTGTTCCCCCAGGGACAGTGGCCAGCACAGGTCCCACTTGAGTCTCATGTTGTTGGGGTGTCTAAGGCCACCAATCCCGTCCTGGCAAACAGCACCGAGCACGGGCGTCTGACCGGCACCGCAGTGACGTGCCTGTCTACCGCCAGCGCCTGAAGACCTCTCGTTGCACCCGTCCTGGTCTTTGAGGCAGTTTTAGACAGTCCTGCCAAGAGCAGGGAGTCGGACTTGATAATCCTTACGGGTCCCTTCCACCTCGAGATAGAACCTGTAGTTCTACGACAGCCATGTTTTCACCACACTGGAGAACCAGAGAGGGGTTCCACTACGTTCCTCGTGATGTTCCCCGATCCGATGCTCAACGTTGGAGCACTCTGAGGGAAACGAGCAGGAGGCCAACTCCTGAGTAAATCCCCTCCACCAAGCACCTACTAAAGGTTGCTGAGATCAGCTACCAACGCCAGCACCCCTCCTCCTACGGCACCCCACTCCCCACCCTGCTGCTCCTCCAGCTCTGGAGCCCCCAACGCCAAAAGGCCGTGGAGCTGTTGGAGAGGGTCCAGAGGAGGCCACGCAGATGCTGAGAGGGCTGGATGCCCCATCCCTGGAAACATTCCAGGCCAGGTTGGCCGGGGTCTGAGCAACCTGATCTGGTTGGAGATGTCCCTGCTCCGTGCAGGGGGTTGGGCTGGGGGGGCTTTAACGGCCCCTTCCCGCCCACACCAGTCTGTGGTTCTGTGAAATTAATTAGCACCGCGCCCACCTCCAGCACTGGATTTAACGAGACAGCCCAGGTTTGGAAGCCCCACTTCTGTTTGTTTTAGAAAAAAACCCCCACGTGCCCCCTGGGCTAAGAAAATCTTTTTGCCTTTGGTGAAATAAATGAAAGCAGCAGCCCTGTTCTGGTCCGTTCAGAAGGCAAAACCACTTCAAAAGTGCTGCTGAAGGGTAAAAAACCCAGTTATTTTGGCCACGATGTTTATTTTCTTCATACCTATTTTGCTTTTCCACAGAGCCCGAACACAACGCAGCAAGCACGTGGGGTGTGAAGTGTCTGCAGACACGTGTGTGGAGAGGAGAGGCGTTGAGGATCTGTAAATATGTCCTTTTTTAATTGTTCTTATCTATTTACTCATTCGTTGTGGATCAGAAGACCCCAAATCTCGTGGGTTTTTAAGGAAACGCAACGACACAAGGCAGCAGCTCGCCAGTGGGAGAGGAGAAGGACGCTGAAGGAGCCGGCTGGGATAACAAAACCGAGATATGGGATAACAAAACCGAGATGCGGGATAACAAAACCGAGATGCGGGATAACAAAACCGAGATATGGGATAACAAAACCGAGATATGGGATAACAAAACCGAGATGCGGGATAACAAAACCGAGATGCGGGATAACAAAACCTATTTAGCGCTATTTACTCTCCATCCAGCGGCGGGGATGGTTTTGCCTCTTACCGTCTCGTGCGGGAAGGAGCAGACCAAGAGGGCAGCTTGTGCAGCCCCAAAAGCACCCACCAGCGCTGGGTTTTCTCTATTTTTTTCCTCCCTCCCACATCACCCTCCCCAAAGAAGTCCTTTCTCAGACACCACAGAGCAGCACGTTCCCCGGCAGCGTTCCCATCAGCCGAAGAGAAGGTTTGGTGAGAAGCCACCGAGCCATGAGATGATGGATGAAGCAGCCAGGACAACGCAACAGGTAAGTGGAGAGAAGAGCGAAGCTAAACCAGCTTCCCCAGCTCCTCAAAAGATTTGACCCATTAAATATCAGGACGCGCAATGGGGAACTACTGGAAAGAAGGGCCAATGGGAACAGGAGGAGGACAGGGCCACCTTGAGTAAGAGGACATGGCTCATGTCACGCGTTGCTTTAGGCTCACCATGACACTGAAAGCATGGCCAGCAAAGCGAAGAAATACGGTGATTTCAACTCAAGGGAGGGAACCGAGTCGAAGCTTCGAGGTCAAAGACGGCTGAACGCGCAATGGGCAAGAAAGCTTCTTCCTCCGAAAGACACGGCCGTGACCATGGCGGCAGGAGGAAGAATGGGTGAACCCATGGCAGGATCCATCCCGTGGAATCGGATCGCCCTAACGAAGGTCCAGGCAGCTCCAAAACCAAGATCATTACGTCTCGCTGGAGAGCGCCTTCAGATCCACCCAACGGGCTGCAGAGCCGCCCGCGTCGCTCTGCTGAAGATGGAGGCAGCGGAGTCTTTGAAGCAGCAACAAAGAGAAGAACATGTCAAGACTGCTCCATGAAAACCAGATGGTGGACAAACCAGACGCAAGCCAGGGGGAACTCCGGAAAAAAAAAAAAAAAGCTGTTTTATTTCTGGAAACGGAAGCCGCTGGCTTTGAGCGTGCATAGCTGCTAAATCAAGGCAACCGCCGCTAACGGAGTCCAAATGGCTCCCTACCTTCCAGAGCGACTTTTAATGAGTTGCACAGCAAATTAAATACAGAAAGAAAAGTGATACGAGTCTGGTACAGACAAAAGAAACGAAAAAAACCCAAAACCCACAGGAATCAGGCTGTCCGGCTGCAGACACGAAACCATCCGCGCCGTGGGAGGGGCAGGAGAGCCGCAGCAGGGTCTCAGGACCCAAAGGATGCAGCAGGATTGTGCCCAACGAAGCCCTCTCCAGAAATCCGTCCCTTCGCTGACCATTACTTCTGATTTAATGGGGCTAAACTGGAGGAGACCAACGAACACCAACGATGGGCGCAGAGCACGATCGAGCAGAGGTTCGTCTCGTGTTCGTCCCAACGCAAGCAGAGCTGGCAAAGGGGTGGCCGCTCCTCCACGCCAATCCAGTTTCAAACCCAACCGGGGTCCCGGCACATTTCTCCTGGGGCCAAAGGGCCGAAGCCCACGCCTGGACGTAGAGCTGGAAAGCAACCAGCGCGCTGGAGCTCACCACACTTAGGTGCTCGAAGCCAAGCCGACCCGCAGGCCGCGTTGTCCCCCCCAGCTCTGCTCCGGAGTACTCTGAAGTCATGTTCTTGGCTTGGTGAAAAGCCACCACGCAACCAAATCCGTCCCCCACCAGGCTGGATACACAACGTTCTGCCAGCCTGGATCTCCTCTTCCTCGCTTTCCTCCCTCCTGCGATGCTCCATTCCCTTCTTCCCTCCGCAGCTCCTCATCCTCTCTGCACGAGCGCGAAGCTCCGGCACGATGCCAAGGGACGGAGGAGAGCAAGAGAAAGGACTAACGCCACGACGTCCCGGCTTGAAGGCCAAAAAACCCCACCACAGACAACAGCCTGGCCGCTCCCCAGCGCCTATTGTTCTCGCAAACGATTTCTTGCTGGAAGTTAGGAGAAATTACAAGCCTCCTAATTAAAGCATGCGATGTGCGTGCCGGAACGAGAGCCAGTCGCTCCAGGAGGGCTTGTCTGGGAAACGGACAGGCACGAGCAGCTTCACAGGGCCGTCCCGTCACGATGGATCAGACGTGATTTGGGAAGATGATCTCAGCGGAAGAGGAAAGCTCGGTTTGTCCGGGTCACCCAAGCTCTGCTGTCCTCGTTCAGGTTGATAATTAACGCCACCGAAGGGGTTTCATTGCGAAAGAGAAAGTCCACCCTGGCCAAAGCTGAAGGCCTCAGCCTTCAGCTCCAAGTCACGGCTAAATACTTGTGAGGCCAGAGTTGCCCAACTAAAAAGTCCTAAACCCAAGACACTTGGGTTTTTCTTAAAAAAAAAAAAAAAGATCTTCTCCAGCTCATAAGGGCAAGGTCTGGGGATCCCCACCACTGCAACTCCTGCCTGTCCCCTCCGAGGAGGTGAGGGCATCCTCTGCCCACCCAGGGGTGGAGGAAGATGCCAAAAGCTCAGTCCCACCTGGGGCAGAGCGGTGCCCACAGCACGCCAGCACGGTGGGACGTCCCGCAGCAGCCAGCGCTGCCGTGCTGGTTGCGCATTCGTTCGCTGCAGGACGGATTTTAGGGGTGGAACAGGTCAGCAGAAGAAGCCTCCAGCTTGGGCGGTGGAGCTGCAGGACCTCAAGGTCTGAAAAGCCCAACGCCAGACCATCCTGAAACACCAAGGCTATCAAAGCACACGCCACGCCCAAAGCCAAACGCGCTCTCCTGTCCCTCAGCTGCTGAAACGCAAGCCATCAACAGGAGGTGGAGAAAAGCTCGCCACGCTGGGGGGTGCTGACCCTGCTGCTTCTTCCTGGGATGCCACAAGAGTGGAGGTCTGTCGGCCATCACGTCGCCTCCATCCTGGGTCTGGCTGCACGGATCAGCCCACGGAGCGCAATCCTCCGTCCGGAGCAGGCTAAGGTTCCTGGAAGAACCACGTTGAACCGCCACCTGCACCTTTCTGGGTGTCCACCAACCAGCCTTTGCTACCCAGAGTAAGTTTTCAGCGCGAGGAAAGGCGTGCACCGCTTCCTCGGAGAGCGGGAACGGCGCGCGCAAGCCCAGGCTGAGAACTTCCCGCGCTGGGGAGCGGGAGCGTGCGGGCGATGGGCGTGCAGGGACGGCCAACGCTCCTCACGGGTTAAGGAGGGGGAGCGTACAAGCCCCGTAAGCCGAGGACTTCCAAGTCCTGTGCACAGAGGTGTAGAAGGAGACGGCTCACTCAATCCTTTCACGCCAGGAGTCGGGATTTTCCTGGAGCGACGTCCGTTGCCGGCAACGGACGCACCGAAATACGGTCGGCATCAATGCGTTAACCACCCCTGTCCTCTTGGCACCCATCCTATTGCTCAGGCACCATCCAGCTTCCCAACCACCTTCCCGTTTCTTCACCGTGTGCTCGCTACGTCCTCTCCCTTCTTCAGCACGGAGCTGGAAGCGGAGCTGAGGAAAGGAGACCCACGCTGCCCTGAGAAGCTAGGTGGAAACGGCTGAAATCACAAGGAGGTCCATCAGCAGGACTGGAGAGGACATCGCTTAGGTTCTGAGGTTTCAGACCCTCCCACCCCCGCAATCCAATGCCAGTTGGGTTTTGGAAAGCTTGGATGTGCTGGGAAAGGCACTTTGCTTGCTTGCCACTGGGGCAACCAGGTTTTCCAGGGCGGTATTGGCCATCTCCACGCTGGGCTACGGTGGCATCTTAACCGGTGAGAGTGGTCAGGAGCTTGGTGCCACGCTAAAATCCAGGACAGAACGCGTCCCACGGTCCCAGCTTCCCCACCAAAGCTTTACAGAAGGAAAAAAAAAAGAGTTTGCGCAGCCCCGCGGCATGATTCCGCTCTTTTTTGGGTCGGATTTTCCAGAATTACTCCAAAGCTAGGGCTTGTGAGACACGGCCTCACCCCTACAACCAGGAACAAGAGCTGCATCCTCGCAACGACACGAGGTTAATTACGCAGCAGATTAGAACACGGGAAGGATGTGGATCCACATCTCAAACAGCGCCGGGACGGGACCCCACGGCCTGACCACGGGCTTCAGCAAAGGTCTCCAGACACCCACGGCCGAAGAACTGCGAGCTCAGAAGAAACCACCAGCCTCGGTGATGAAATGACACCAAAGTCGGTCTCAAATCAAGGTTCTGGAGAAACAAAACGTCGCATTTTTCATCAGGCTCTTCCATATTTTTTTCCTGCGCTGTTTCAAGTTCAGACACCGCAGGACGCGATCCTGGACGCAAACTTGGCCGGTGGCAAACACAAGGCTGGGCCAGGGTGGTTCAAACCAAGCCTATCTCTAAGGACTAAGACCAGGCTTAGCTTTCAGTTTAAACAACCCCAGGCATCAGCAATGGATGGAACATGGACTTTTTTTTTTTCAATTTAGCCATAAATTCAGCCTGAGAGTGTTGCTTCCGTAAAGAAAATTGTAAGGATTTTACGAAATTTTCGAAGTCTGCAAATTAAAATCTAGTAAATGATCAGAGCCACTTGGTAAAGAGGGGAGAGGGGAAAAAAAAATAAAAAAAAAGAATCACAACCTAATTTCTCTACAGAAACGCGGTAAAGTCTCACCTCCTCTCCCACTAAAGATTTACGGCCCAAATTACTGTGCTCAAATTCTGCAAATCATAGAACCACGGACTGGTTTGGGTGGGAAGGGACCTTCAAAGCCCCCCCAGCCCAACCCCCCTGCACGGAGCAGGGACATCTCCAACCGGATCAGGTTGCTCAGAGCCCCGGCCAACCTGGCCTGGAATGTTTCCAGGGATGGGGCATCCACCGCCTCTCTGGGCAACCTGGGACAGGGCTCCACCACCCTCAGCGTAAAACATTTCTCCCACCAGCACCCCCAAGCCCTTCTCCTCAGGGCTGGTTCAGGAGTATCTGATTCTTCTGGAAAACTCAGAAATCAAGATTTCTCTTCAAGTCTTACGTCGATCTCCGGTACGTTTCACAACGCTGATGTTTGCAGCTACAGCCGCTGAGCGGCACAAGCAAAGGGTCCCGGCCGCAAAGCTTGCCACGGTCTCCTCCATCTGCACGGGCACTGCAGTCTGCACGCCGCCTGTTATTTTTCTCAGCCTCTTCTAAATCAGTACTAATTATCAAATGTAAAGGGTAAATAAAGTCTTTAGCTACATGATGCAACGTAAAACATAAATTTGCCTAAAGACTGCTTCCAATAATTAAAACTGGGCGGATGCTTGATTAAGAGAAGGGCAGAAGACCATCCATGACCTCTTCCACCAAGCCCACACCACGCCAGAAGCACGGCAGCGAATTCGGTTCCTTCGCTGGATCCTCAGGTACTTAAAGGCTCCCACCCCTCTTGCTCTCAAATATAATTTAGGGAACACAACCCCCCAGAAGCAACAGACAGGCGAGGAGTTTCCAAACACCTCAAGAAACCCCAGGAAACGCCTGAAGCGTTGAGCGGTGAGCTACTGGAACGTCATCTCATGTCCTGTCAAAAAAAAGCTGTCAGGCGAAGATGGAGCGGCCAAGTTGGCCACCCAACCTGATTCTGGAGAAGGCAGCCCGCAGCCACCAAGCCCTTCTCTTAAAGAGGGTTTTTGGGAGGGAGAGCCTGATGGGAGCGAAACCCTGAGCAAACTCTATCAGTCTTTACAGCTTCAACAAACATCCACAAATCTGAGAATTTCCCCAACTTAAACACCAACTGCAGACACCCAGAGGTTAACCCAGCACTACCACTGGCTAGAGAAGGCAATCTGGCCAACAGACGGGTGTCTGGAGGCTCCAGACGTGGCAGATGAAAAGCAGATGTCAACGGCACCGGAAACACCGACAATCTCGCGATAACTGAGTTTAGGAACAGACAGTCTCCCAGTTTGTCTCAACGTTGACGGATACTGGGCCACTTCTGGCAAAAACGCTCGAGGCGCTGTCGCCAGCCTCTTTTTCTGAAGAGAAAAAGTTCTGGTTGAGAAGGGAACCTCAGTCCCTCAGAGGAGGGGACCCTAAAAAATAACGGGCTGGCTAAGGTGGCTTTGCGGTGCCCAAACTGAATTATCTGCCTTTTTCAGGGTGCAACGCTCCGACGCCTGGGAATCCCCTGCAAGTCACGCACGGGGCGGCGTGCAGCGGAAGGATTTCTAAAAAAGCACCTGGAGAAGCCCTTTCGCATCGAAAAGGCAACCTTAGGTGTCAACCATTTACCAAGGAGACAACAACTCAGCCCGGTTTGGACCGCACCGCGACCGACCCCGCGTTTTCCTCAGCAGGAGCAGAGGCGGCAGCGCCGCGGGGAGGTGCCTCTTACCTTGAGCTCCTTCCAGCTGTCGAGCAGCCTGCTAGCCAAATCGCTCACGTCCACCATTTTGTCCGTCTGCTCCTGGCTCCTCTCGCTCTCAACGTCGGAGACGCCTTCCTCTTCGTCTTGAGACGGCGTTTCCATCGTAATGGGCTCTTCCAGCTTGGCGCCGTTGCTCTCTTTGACCTCCGCTTCAGGCTCGGCCTCCAGTTCCGCGGCTTGAGGTTTGCTGCTCTCCACCGGCGCGTCAAAGGCAGCTTTGATCTCCTGCTGCTGCTGCTGCTCCTCTGCCACCTCCATCGGGGCGTTCTCCAGCTGGTCCAGGTCCTCCTTGCCCTCCTTTCCTTCCAGCTCACTGGTTGTATCCGAGATGGCGCTGTCCATGCTGTTTTCACTGATGATTTTCAGCCTTCGAAACACCAGCTTCTTCGGGGTGTCCGTGTCGCCTTCGGCGCTCTGCTTGGTGGAAAGATCCGGCGTGTTGAGCGGCGTGTGAGCCCGCGAGGTGTTTTCGCTCGAGTAGCCGTCCCCTTCGCTGAGCTGCGGGACGGCGGTCTTGGTCTGAGCCCAGCGCTGAACAACGGGAAGCACTTTGCTCTCCTCCAGCATGTTCTTGGTAGGTATGGGCAGGAGCTCCAGCGTCTTCATAATCTAATTGCAAAGACAAAAATCACAACGTTAGAGCCATCAGGACTTAATTAAAGCCATCTCCAACCTTTTCTCAAGAAGAGGTGTCGCCAAAATATCAGCGCGGTGGTGACAGGTCAAGGGTGAGGGATGGTGGAATCCCTTCTCAAGGCTGAACTGCGGCAGCGAACTTCTGCCGAGAGCGAATAAAGCTTGAGCGGAAGGAAAACACTGAGCGCAACTATTTAGCAATTAAACTAATTTAGCAATTAGGTGCAATTAAACTGATTTCAAAGAGCTCAGATGCTCAAGGCTGGCTGTAGCCATTCCTAGGGCGACCAATACAACAACACAGCAGTTCGATGTGCTACACGAGAGGAAACCTGCTCCGAAACGTGGAGATCTGTCAGCAGTCAAAACAGAAGAGATTGACCCAAAAAAGTTTGCAAACTACCAGCGGGAAAGCTTTCTCCTCGCTGGACAGAGGTGCCGCGCGCTGCAGCAGGAGCTGGAGCACCATCGGCGTCAGCGGGAGGACAGCCTGCTGCTCGCGGAGCTGAACCAGATGCACGAAGAGACGCGGAAAACTGGGGAGCTCCAGACCATGGGAGGAGGGGAGCATCTCATACTGGTGGCACCTCTAGCTGATTGCAACTTCCCTCCCAAGACCAGACCTCGAATTTCCATTTTTGAACCAAGAGAAGCCAGGTTTTCCACAGGACCTTTCCACTTGATCACTTCCAAAACGAGCCCTCCAGGAGTGAAGGACAGAAGATGGTTTTATGGTATTACGCTAAGTTCTACCACAGGCATCTGATGGCCAAAAGAACATTTCTCTTAAAATAATGCCAATTTTTTTTTAAAAAGGGGGAAAAATAAGCCAAGTGTGATCTGGTCAACAGATGTTGTGATCCAGTTGCGACTCAGTGAAGAACCACGTGGATTTATCCAGCATCTATCAAGCGGGATGGATCCTACCTACCCCAAAGGAGCAAACACTGTGGTCCCAAAGGGGAAGAGCTCCGCTCCCTCCTGAGAGCAGTTACCGCAGGAGAACAACTCAGTTCCCGCAGATTTGATCTCAAAACATCGGTACACAACGCACACGGCCCATCAGCGACAACGCGCGCTGCACAGCGGTGGGCTGGCGGAGCACGGGGAGGGCTGCTCAACCCCTACGAGTCAGCAAGCTCTAAGTTAACGTCAGAGGCCCCTAGCCCAACAGCACGGAGTTTTTCCAGGTACCCACAGCCAAAATTGTACTTAACACTGGAAGCCATGGTGTCAAAGAGGAGAAAGGCTTGAGCAGGACATGAGTCATCCAGAAATGTTAAGTACCAGCTTGGAAAAAAAACAGTTCTGAGGTCAGGAAGCAGGGCTGGGCAGGATTGTCACTGCTCCTGAAACGCCAAAGGCAGCAGGAGAAGAGGCACCTGGAGCTCTGGAGCTCCCGTGGCTTCTGCTTTCCTGCCCGGGCTCGAGGAGCGCGTGCGCCCCTCCATGCTGCACAGCAACCTTCTCAGGGAAGCGTCTTTAATAAAGGAACTTCCAGATGGCTTCTTGCACGCAACGCCGAAGCGCACACAGGAAACAGAAACGTTCGAGTTCCACCTCAGACCGTCCCTACCTCCAACGCCCCGCGCGGTTCAGCACAGAACTAACGACGACGGCAACGCTCTTTGTCTAAGCCTGGCTTGTGTCGCTAAGCCAGAAACCTAAGAAAAACCACAAGAGTGAATTCTTTCCATGGATTAAGGATTTCCCTTCAAGCTGAAGTTCTAGGCTGCAGTTTGGAAGATACCTGGGTTTCTTTTTTGGAACACTCAGCATATCATGTGTATTAAACAAAAATAAAAATAAAATCATCGTGGTTCTGAGCAATTAGGGACGTTTTGAACCCGAGGGAAGGTACCGACCTCCAGCTGCAACTTCAGGTTGTTAGCGGTGCTTCCTCTCCCGTCGCCCAGCTCCGTCATCCAGATCCAGAGGAGGGATAAGCCGTGACACTCCAGGAAGGACTTCAGGCAGGACTGCGAGTGCGTATTCTGGAGGAGCCAAATGAGAGAGGGTCTGTGCGAACGCTCAGAGACTTACAGGCAAAAAAAATCTTTCATTTCCGGGGGATAAGACGGCTCCCTGCTCAGCTGGGCTTATCTTACCCCTCAAACCCACCGCAGAAGCCAGAATTAAGGACCCACCGAGGCCAGCGCAGGCCTAAGATCATTAAAGCGGCCGTAACGACCGGGTTTGTGGCAGCAACGCACGCAGCAGAGTCGTTACAACCGATACCTGGCAACTTGTATCGGGGAATAAAACTTAAGAATAATGGATTGCACAGAGAACTGGCTGCAACTCATCACACAGTCAGAGGTAAAATCAAGATAATCTTGGAGATAAGGCAGCTAGGATTTTAAGCCAAAAAACCACTAATTTACTGTCAAACCCCTACGGACAAGGGATTTATTTGCTTCTAGAAACGGGCATTCTGCACCTTCCCCCTCTACCGAGAGCTCCAAGGCTGCTGCTGTAACGGGACACGGTTTCCAGACCTCCAGTTGAGACCTCCTCACCTGGATGAGCTTGAGGCAGGTGAGCTTCTGCTCCAGAGTTTCGATCCGAACCATCAGCCGGGACAAGCTGAGGACTTGGTTCTTATCAGAGAGGCCTTCTCCGTTCTCCAGCAGCGCTTCCAGCTCCCCGTCCACCTACAACGGCCAAGGAAAAACAACTCTCAGGTCGTGCCGGGCTCACGCCAACGCGGCGGCAGAGACAATTTGTTCCCTGGCTCCGACTGCAATTTGCCCACAGCGGAAAGAAGCTCAGCTTTAACTGGACTCAACGTGGTTGGGTTTCTTTTACCTGGCCTATTATGGGGTTTTTTTAAGACCTTAAATCCCGTACAAGAGCGCGCTGCTCCCACCAGTTCTGTTATCCTGGGGACACAGGGCAGCCAGCTGCACTCCCGGCCGGCACCCACGCGACAGGCAGGAATCTCCAGCTCCAAAACCCCCTTCTCCTACCGAACGGCACGTTTTAGACACAGACGCCAAATGCCGCGCCGAGGAAACTCCAGGGGCGGGCACCAAAACACTCCAGGCGTGGGTTTATCTTTCCACGTGGGAACGCAGATGTGCGCTAGGAGATCATCTTTAACTGCAGATCGATTTGTTTCTTTCCATACCTACCGGATTTTCACCATCTTTACAACCAGACGCGTGTTCCTCTCCACGTGGGCACCGAAATACCAACATTAGCACGTTAAACCCACTTACAAGCACCTAATCAATTATTTCTTGCCTTCCTGACTCTCCGTTACAGTAAATAAAAATGAAGCTGGCATTTTCTACGGGAGCTTCTCCCAGAAGAGGAGGTACCAAATCCTCTTTGTAGGAATAGAGGGTTATATCTCAAAGGAGAGGAGAACAATTCCATCTCGTAGGAAGCAAAAGGAGCGGTCTGCACCCAGGAAAAATTCCTTTTTACTGCTTTGCTCAGACTTCACCGCCGTTTCCTACATCTACCGCGCGAACCCAGCCCCGCAGTTCAACGCGGGGAGTAGGTTCACAGCGGAGGAGGATTACACGCATGAAAAGCTATGAGAAGCCTAAAAAAAAATAAAAAGTCTGGATTTCAGTTGCCTATTTCATTCAGGTGGCTCCACAAACACAAGTGTAACTAAGTCAGAAGAAACAGCACACATGTTCACACATGTTCCTCCTGGAAGCGGGCTTGCCTCGAGGCCAAAGCAATTACGGGATTCAAATATCACATCCCGGCCTGGAGAGGGCAAACATCCGTGCCCTTTTGGCTGTCGGATTTCAGGTACGGTCCTGAACGGTGAAGCTGGAATCATCCGCCTTTCACCGACGTTTCAAAACCACGCGGCACAAACCCCATTTTTAAAACCAGGTAGAACTGAGCGTGCTGTTTAGCAGCGGGCGGTGTTGATGAGCAGATGTTCTACCTGCGCAAGTCCTTCTCCGGTGGGATTTGGTGCTGAGTTAGCCAAAGAAAGGAAACACACGTTTAACTACAGCTCCAACAGAACACAAGTGCCCATAAAAAATAAAATTATATAAATACATCCACGGAAACGGTTGGACTTCGAGGTAATCACGAGTCACTGATCCCAGGAGGTGACTACGGAGCTCACCTGACGGCTCACACGGAGAGGACCAAGCCCAGTGCCTCGGTCGCCGCCACGCTTCGGAAGAAATCAAACCACACAAAGAAAGGAGAACCAGACTCACCGAATCCTTCTTCCGGGAGCGCTCCTTCTTCATCTTCCCTCCGGCCGCCCGGATGCTGACCCTGTTCTCTCCTCCCAGGTAACCCCGGCAGTTGGCCGAGCCGCAGAAACATTTCTGAGCCTCTTTGCTGGCGGTGGGCGGAAGGAAGAGAGCGGTTTAGTAACACATCAGCCACATCCACGGCAAACTATTTCACCTTACTTCAGCGCATCCTCGGAAGAAAGGGACAGGAGCTTTTTCCGCACGGCAAGGCCTTTCTGGCCGCTGAAAATCCAAACCAAGTCTTTATTTCTCACGCAGCTGCCCTGATCCCGCGGTGTCCCAGCTGGAAACCAAAGCCTGCTCCACGTCCAGGCTCTCTGCGGGCTCAGAACCAAGAACCAGAAAGGAAAAGGCCGGGGTCTGGGGTCTGCTGGCTTCTTACCACGTATTGCAATCCAGGCAGGAATTTTATATCATCAGGATTACACACCCATGAGGGAAAATAATTGCATTTTATAGCTCAAAACAGAATAAAGAAGGGGCTGAGGATTCGTGGAAGGAGTAAGATTCAGGTGGAAGACAGATTTTTGCACGGATATACAGCCATGGAGAGCAGAAGAGATATAAATTAGATTATCTCCAGGCAATATTTCTACAAAAGCTCCCTGTTTTCTACTTGACATACCATAAATTTCAACTATATGCCACAACTGCTTGGGAGAATGGCTTTTTTTTTTTTTTTTTTTTTTTTAGATGTGCATGATTTACAGGAGGAACGCGGTCCTGAAGTACCAGCAGTAAGAACCAGGGAAGCTCAGCTGCAGGATCTTCTGCGAAGCAGAACCTGAGCTCTGGAATCACGGCCAAGAGATGAGAGCCGGAAAACTCCAGCGAGAGGAGACCAGATTCACTGAACTCAAATACGCAGGATATCAAAACAAAGCAGTGCAGGAAAGTGATTCTCCATCAGAGAGATGGGCAACCTGGGCCAGTGTCTCACCACCCTCACAGTGAAGAATTTCTTCCTTAAATCCAGTTTAAATCTGCCCTCTTCCAGTTTAAAGCCATTACCCCATGTCATATCGCTACACACGCTTGTTGAAAGTCCCTCCCCACCTTCCCTGCAGCCCCCTCTGGGCACTGGGAGCCACTCTCAGCTCTCCCCGGAGCCTCCTCTTCTCCAGGCTGAACAGCCCCAGCTCTCTCAGCCTTCTCCTCAGGGCTGCTCCCCATCCGTTCCCCCCCAGCCGGGATTTGTGCTGGGATTGCCCCCACCCACGGGCAGGACCTTGCCCTTGGCCTGGCTGAACTCCATGAGGTTGGCACGGGCCCCCCTCTCCAGCCTGGCCAGGTCCCTCTGGATGGATCCCTGCCCTCCAGCGTGCCGACCCCACCACGCAGCTCGGTGTCGTTGGTGAACTCGCTGAGGGTGCTCTGACCCACTGTCCATGTCCTGACAAAGATGTTGAACAGGGCCGGGCCCAACACGGACCCCTGAGGGACGCCACTGGTCACCGGTCTCCACTTGGACGTTGAGCTGTTGACCACCACTCTCTGAGTGCGGCCGTCCAGCCAACTCCTTATCCACCAAGTCTTCTGTCCATCAAACCCGTGTCTCTCCAGTTTAGGGAGAAGGACGTCGTGCGGGACAGTGTCCAACGCACACTTTAGCACAAATAATTTTATAATGCAACTAAAAATTCATTTCTGATTCTTCTGCGTGTAGAAGGGCCACAGCGCTGCAGAAGGCAGGATCCAGAGGAAAAGGAGACCATGCTCCTTAAAGAACCGTACTCAGCTAAAAAGCTCAGGGATTACACAGTGGCCCTGCAATTAATCTCGTAATTACAGGCTGCTCCAGGCCTGTCAGGCGCTGTTTTGCGCTCATCGCAATAAAGAGAGGGAAGTACTTCGCCCTACACCTGGAGAAGCAGTGACACAAAAACATCGGGCTGAGGTCTGGAGAAAGGAGCCGAAGCCCACGCCGGAGCTCGCACACCCGCGCCTCTGGATCGGGCAGGAACGCGGGATCTGCTGGGGTTTTACAGCTCGGCAAGTGTTTGCAAAGCCGTAAAACTGGGGTGGGTGGGGAAGAAGAGGCGTTAGCTAAGGGTCTGGCACGGTCTGGAGCTTGGGTAATTAATAACTAGGGAGAGGAAAGAAACCATCAAGATAATTATCTGGGAAATTTCCACTCTCCGATGGTATGAAGCGGAACAAAAAGGCAATAAAGCGACACTGGGAAAGACATGAAATCAATGGGAAATTCCTCTCCCCATCTCTTGTGTTAGAAACAGAAGAAATTTTAACCAGGTAGCTTTTTAGATCAACTCCAGCTCCTTTACAAGTGCTCTGCTAAGAGAGAGCCAAACGTACCCGTATCGCTGGAACTGGTAGTCAAACGTCAGCTCGGAGCCCGAGGGGACAAGTTTGGTGGTGAAAAATCCAACCCGGAGCTGCCCGTTCACAGTCCACTACAGCAAGGAGAAAACAAGACACCAGGTGTTACAAAGCCAGGCTCAGCTCTAGTTTTGCTCTAAATTAACAAGCCTAACTCTTTAAACTCAGCATCACCGATACATTTAGGATTTGGTAATGGGCTGGGCAGTACGTGCCCATCTCAAAGGTAGCCGTTTCCATTTCACTAACTTACAACAACAAAAAAAACCCCAAAACAAAGAGAAAAAGAAAAAAAGAGAAACGCTTTTCGCTCGGCGCTTAAGTCACAAGGCAGCGAGAAGCAGCAGCTTTGATCCAGCAGTTTACCTTTTGTGTCTCGCAGTTTGGTTCACAGCTGTGGTTCATAAAACGAGAGCAGTTTCCTTTCTGGGTAGCGTCGATGATCTGAAAAGAAAAGAAACGATAAAAAGAGCGAAAGAGCTTCCCTCTCTGTGCAGCAGGCATGAATACGAAGCTACGGACGCGGCGTATTTGAACGCAACCCATGTAGGAGTCACCAACCTTTCCTGCTCCAGCTAACAACTTTATTTGGCTTGGAAAATGGGTTTTACAATGACATTGAGGGTCCCCAAAAAGCAGAGCATGAAGCGACTGCTACGTGGTTCTTATTTTTCACTGCAGGTTCATACAGAGTTCTGCAGTCGGCGGGGATCCCGGATTTTTAACATCTCTTTCCGACCCTCCGGTACGCGGCACGACAGCCACGAGGGCTGGGGAAGCCAAAGGCCGCTGCCACCACATGGCACCGAACAGCAAGGTCGCCTCCCGACCGCCTCCTCCCTCTGGAAGCGGCAACATTCCCGCGTGCCCCCTGCTGCTCACAAAGCCACCCCACGGCAGCCACGCAATTCGCTTACTTTGGGGGGGGAAAAAGAGGAAAAAAGCACTCCAGAGTATTTTTAGCTCATTTACTGTAAAGCTACTGAGACCCAAAAAGTCTTGGGAGAAGAGATAAGCAGAACAGGATATTAAATTTATATTTACACGTGTTGCTCTCAGCCAAGGTAAGCAAGGCCACGCGCTCCGCACCACGGCTCCACAGCCCTGCGGAGCCGAAGCGAAGGTAAATAATGGAGAACTTGTGGTAGTAAATACTTCAGGGACAACAACTCTGCACGCAGGGACTCCGCCGGCTGGGAGCGGCCCGATTTGATGTCCCTCTGTGAGCAAGGGAAGGAAGGAAGAGTGGTTTCTCGGTGTGTTTTCTACACTGGTTTACGTGGGCACCCAAGAAGGTTGAGTCTGGCTTGGAGCATCTCCCCAGGGCGGGCCACAGACGCCGTTCCTCTCCCACAGATGTCGGATCGTGCGGAAGGGACGGGCCGGACTCCATCCCTTCCCTTGGGAGGACAATTTCTCCTCTCCAAGAACACTGGGGTAGAGTTAAGCTACCAGACTTCTGTTCAACCAGGTTGAAACCGAGCAATGGGTTAAAAAAAAATGTGAGGTATGACAACACAAAGCCAGCCCAAATTTCCTTTCCTTAGGAAGTCAGTTCTCATGGACTCGGGACGTTGCCCAGTGGGCTCACAGGGAATCGGCGCCGTACGTAACTGGGGCGAAGCCCAGCAACCACACCGCTCACCTCGTCGTTCTTCAGGGCCATGAAATAATAGTGGATGTTCTTGTTCCGGGCATATTCCTTCACGCGAGCCTTGAACTCTTTGTGATCCAGCACTTCTCCGCAGTACTCCAAGACAAAAGTGTTGCTGCAAAATCCAAGAGGAAAAAAAGCATCACTCCGCAAGCAAGGAACACCGAGGAAGAGAAAATAACGGCTGCTCCGATGGGTTCTCCGAGTAAAACCCGCAGCCTGGTCATCCTGGTGGTGCGGCTACAATTATTATCCATCCTAATCTCAGCAATCCCGCTCTTTTTTTTTTACGTTCTCACATGGGTAGGTGTATCCCAGCGAAAAGCCCGGACACAAGGATAAAGCAGGGTTTATTCTGGAAAAGAACAAGAGCTTGTGGGCGATGTGAAGGGGAAAATAAGGAGCATTAAGAGAAGGTGCTGGCAGGTGGTGTCCTCAACTGGAACAGAAAGCCTGTTTGCACCTCGCCGGTCTGGTGGGTGAGGTGACAGGTCAGGAAAATAAAAGGTGAGTTTTAGAACAGAGATGGGAGAGAACAAGTAGTTCCCCCAGCACTGAGACACAAAGCTCACAGATGGCATTCTGCAGCACAGCCAGGCCTTAAACCCTCCAGTCTACCAAGATGTGTTGTGAAACCACTTTCCTGGTATCCCTCCGAAGTTTTCCCTTGCTTAACACCACCCTGAACCCTTCCATTCTTTCCCTCTTAACTGGGAGAGCATCAGGAAAGGGAAAAACCCCCGCCCAGCTCCACCTGGACCAACTATTCAGCGTTTTGGCCAGGTACCACTCACCCCGTTTCCTTCCCATCCCACCATGGTGGCCCTCCAGCCCACGTGTACAAGTTATGCCCATCTTCCCCCACCTGTGTCCGCTCAAAAAACCAGTTCTGGTACGCTAATCCACTCCTTCAGCTTATAACTCAGCCTTATCTTCCTCCCAAACACCTCCCCAGCCTGCACCTACCAACACCAAGGTGTCAGCAATGGTCGTCTCCCTGATGACCTGTTGCTTCGTTGGGTCAGCTCCCCTCAAAGTCTCGACCACAAAACTGCAAGCCCAGGACACAGGGAGGAAAGCCGAGCTACAAATGTCTCTGAACAAACCCACACCAGGTGGGACGGGTCTCCTTCCGGGTGTACAACCTCTCCGCCCTTCGCTGGAGCTGTGATTGCCCACAGACCGTCTTCTGGTGGGACGGCTCCCAAGAGAAGGTTGTCTTCTCCCAAGACAAGCTTTAGCTTCGCCGCAACATTCTGCCAGTCTGCAAATCTCCCTCCAAACCTGGCCTGGGATGTTTCCAGGGATGGGGCATCCACCGCCTCTCTGGGCAGCCTGGGCCTGTGCCCCACCACATTCCTGACCCTAGCCCACCCAGCAGACACGATGCTTGCTATGGAGAGCTGTCCACTACCAGCCATATTTTTACTCCACGTTTTGTCTTCAAACAAAAATTCTAAAACTTTAAATAAAACCGGACCTGATATCTCCACACGGGACCACAGCACTGCTCCAATCCCCATCACTACCGCTTCCCTGCGCCGGCGTTATTCCAAAAACAACAGGACCCTGCTCTTGGAAAGGTTAGGTCCAGCAGCGCTCCTCAGATTATCTGGCAAATCGGGAAAATCAGGAAGCAGAAAACGCCGGGATGCTCACCTTCGTCTTTGATCCAGCCGCTGCGCAGCAGAGCAGTGCGGGTGAGCGCTGGCCCGGTTTAACGACAGCTTAGCGCCGCTTCTGTTACAGAAACACGGCGTGAAGGCGCTTTCGGTTGGACATATTGGGCTGAAGACGCCGATTTGCCTTCACTGCATTTTAGACAACGTGGCCTGGCTCTCTCAAGCAACCAAAACTTTTCCCCATACCTTCCTGTGAACTGGTCTTGTATATTTGATATAAAATTAACAAACTCTGCTGTAAGACCTGCAGCTTTCAGTGTTGGAAACATCGCTGGATTCCTCAGCAGAACTCTTTGTCCTCAACAGAAGCAAAAAAAATATAGAGTTTCCACAGAAACTCACTGAAATACCCAAAGTTACAGAAAATCTCTGCACAACTAAGTTCTAGATTGTCTTGAAGCGCCATCTCCGGTGCGCTTGAGACGGAACAGACCCCTCGTGCCCATCTCACAGCCCTGAGATGGAAACTGGAGCCTGGTGAAACATCTGCAGAGCAGCACGACCAGCTTCTGCTCAACCAACTTCTCGCCCCGCGTGGACCCGAGAGGCCGCCCACCCAACCTGCACACAAACTGGAAGAGAAAATCCCACCCGGGCCTTGCCAGCCGTGGCAGCGTGGCGGTTCACCGCAGATGTCCCCTGGAGACATCTCCCACCCTGCTCCCAGCAAACCCCATCCTCATCTCCCGCTCGTCCCGCTGCGCCTTGTGCTTCAGGCCACGGCAGCTCGTTGAACGTCCTCGCTCCTCTCACAGCCTCACGGAAAGCTTTCCACTGCTGGGAGCACGGGAAAGCGCCGCTCGGCGCGGCAGAAGGTAACTCCTTAACTCACCCTGCCTGGTGGGAAGGCGTTCCCACCTCAGACCTGCTCCTTGCACGCATCTACAGGGCAAAACGTCCCCAGCACTGCTCTCCTTCCCAGCCACGCTCGCTTTTTGAGCGGAATGGTTTCTGAACAAGACTGTGATTCCCAAAATATCGGCATCCAACCTGCTGCAGACCCAGGAGGGGACCAATGGGCTCAAGCACCGTGCAACTCTTGCGTTCGAGTCCCAGCAGCTCCTTTGTGCCAGACGGCATCGGTAAAGGCACCGATCCAGGAACAAGGGGCAGAGAACACCGGGTTTCAGCGACAGAGAGATGAGTGAAACACAAACCGGGGTCTGGACGCACGGCCGAGGGCAAACCAGCACTGAGGAGCACAGCCGTTAACCAGCAACAGGCTAACGAGGAGGAGAGGTCCCAACTGGATCTTCACGCAGTCGGGACTGAAGCACTGGGGAAGTCTTGCAGAGGTGGGAAGAGAAGAGGAGACACAACCAGAGCGCGTGCTCCTCTCACGCAGAAAAGGAGGGAAGACAGATTAAACACGAGATGAGGCTAAAGCAAGAACCAGAAACCCGAATGAGAAGAGAGCAAAACCAGAGTGGGAGATCTGACAGGCAATTAGTGGACGTGGACGTGCCGCTAACGAAGAGGGATACCTGACGGAGCACAAGGACAGTAAAAGCTGGAAAAACCTCAGCAAATCTAACATGGGTGAAACTAAGAACGCACGAGCAACTTATTTTCCCCCCACGAGGGAGTAAACCAGCATGAGGGCGCCGTTCAACGAGCAAAGGCTTACGATGGCAGATCTTTGGCAGCTCTCAGCCCCCAGCCTTTCTTCTCGGTGAGGATCACTTCGACATCTGCGTGCTGTTTCTTCTGGAAGCGTCTGTTGGAGCAGTAGTCGCCGTTTGGGCACCTGGAAGAACTAGGGGAAGGCAAGGGAACAGATCAATTCCCAGCAGGACAAGAGCGATAACAGAAACCACTCAGATGGGAAACAGACACCCAGTAACCGTAATAAATTCAGCGTAAAGGCTCCAAACGCGTTTGGCTATAAAAAGCGTAACCATCTGAGTGTCAACGTGCAAACGCAGACGATTTATTCCTGGAAGGAAGATAAAAACGGTTGGAACGCGAATGCCACTGCACTTCGGTGTCGCACAATCAAAACGGGATGAGCTGCCCCCTTCTCCCCGTGTTTTCATGGGTTCTTTCCCCCCAAATCTCCCTTTCTCCTACATCTGCTGCCTGGGCTGTGAAATAAACACCCAAGGACAGGGCTCCTGCCAGGAAATTCCTCTCCTTCCACCCCAG
Source organism: Tetrax tetrax (assembly GCA_009806455.1). Lineage (NCBI taxonomy): Eukaryota > Metazoa > Chordata > Aves > Otidiformes > Otididae > Tetrax > Tetrax tetrax. Next base: position 44,638 of record WHYT01015813.1, read on the forward strand.
CCAGTGACAATTCTTGTGCCAGGGGGTGAATCCCACGAAGCGCCCCGACCCCTTGCCTCCCGCTCAGAGCAGAGCTCCCTCCTCCAGCATCTTCCAGGAGGGGAAAGGGGACAGTGAGGTTCTGGGGAGAGGAGAGGAGAGAGGTACAAAAGGAGAAACGGAAGGACATAAGGATCTCAAAGAGCCTCACTGACATTTCTGACTCTCTCCTTCCAACCACGCTGATGATGGGCTGGAGTTAAGGTTGAGGAGCAGAGGAGGTTACTAAGGCCTAGCTTCCCCCAGAAGATCTAGGGTCGGGTTTAAACGCTGGTATGCAGGCTCTGAAGACCTCCCCAACCGGCCACCGAAAATGAGAGCACACAGATAGCTCCGTGCCAATGCTCAGGAAAGCCTGGATTCCTTCAAGGGTTCCCAAATCATCCGGTGGACACCACCGCCCACCTCCGTCAGCTCGCGACGCGCTACTCACCACTCTATCATGAGCAGGCGGTTGAGGCAGTCTTCTCCACAAGCCACCTCGCCCTGAGCTCGCTCTTCTTTGGAGAGAGGAGGGCACTCGCACAGCATTCGCTTTATATCGCGGTGAGATTTGTTCTTCTTCCTATCGAGTCAGGGAAACACTGGTTAGACAGCATCTGGGTAGAGAAACCGCTCCTCAGACTTCACCAGTCGTTACTGGAGGAAATCATTCTCTAGAAACTGGGCAGATGGACAACCTTTGGACAACCACAAGAAGGTACAGGGGTAACCAAGGACACTCGGCTTGTTCTGAGTGGGAGGCGGTGACTTTCTGATCACAAAAGAGGATTTCTCACAAAGATATCCCAGGATATTTTTCCTTTTTTCCTTCTTCTTAACGTCAACAATCCAATTTTACTTTTAACGTGCACAGGCACCTACAGCCAAAGGAAGGACTAAAACTCCTTCACTTTGTCATATGAGAAACCAATTCCCAGAAAATCCAGTCCCGATTTTTCCACGCGGAGGATTTCCCACCACACAGCACAAGCTCTACGGTTTCAATCAAAAGGACAAACTTCCATCAGCCCCCTGTGGAACACTGCATCCTGTAATCACACAGAGATCACCCCCGGAGATCCCTTCCCACCTCAGCTCCTCTCTAACATCCCTTGGTTTGGCCGATCCACAGCCCAGGAGAAAACCTATCTTCTAAATTACAAACGTATAAACCACGACCTCCAGCAAACTGGAGGGTTCGGCTACTTCAACTTCTGCTCTGCTGTGAAAGAAGAGGATGAAAAAGAAAACGAGAGAACGGCAGTTACGGAAAAGGCAGGGCATCCACGGCATCTACTACGGGATATTTTAGTTGCCATGAGATGATCGGGAAACGCTTTGGAGCGTGGATCCCAGCAAGACAAAAAAAGACATAAAAAAAAAAAGGATTGAAATAAATAGCAGGTTTCATCTGTGTATAGGTGGTTGATATTCTGACTCTGAATCCAAAATATCTTTTAAAACAGATTTCTATTTCAAAAAAAAAAAAAAAAAAAAAAAAAAAGGACAAAAACTCACTCACCTTTCTGTCAAGTACACGTTCTCCTCAATCAGGTCAAAGTAACAGGGCATCTTCCCTTGCTTGGCAAACTCCTTCCAGCGCTGGGGGTCTCGGAAGTCGTCCATGATACACAACCGCCCGACCATGGAGGAGTCCTGCGGGGCCATCTCCACCTGCTCTGCCTCCGGTTTCATCTTCTTCTTCTCCCTCGAGTCCACGTCGCTCTCAGAGTCGCTCTCCAACTCCGTGCGTCTTTTTTTTGGTGGACCTCGTTCTTTCGCAGCGTTTTTTTCCAAAACCTTTGCCTCCTCCTTCTTCTCGCCAGCAGGCACCGGCTCCTTGGTGGAATTGCTGCTGATCTCATGTGCCTGCACGGAGCCTTTTTCCTTCTGCCCAGGCACCTGGCTTTTACTGGAGGGGCTGGGAAAACGAGGCTTGCAGTCGTCATCCCAACGGTCATCCTCTTCGTATTCCTCGTGATCTTCCGTTAGAGAATCCGGTACTTGCCCTTGAATCCGTTCGTAATTAACTGCGGAAGGCCTGCTAGCAGACCTCGCATCCCAGTAACCGTTGCCTTGCCAGTAGCTCTGAGAGTCGCCGTACGCTCCCGAACCTGACTGGTAAACGTAGCCCGAGTAGACCCCGAAGCTGCTATCCGGCTGCTGGTAGGTGCTACTGGGCTTTTCCGTCTGGGAAAAGTCCCAGGCCACGCCACCCAGATCCTCTGGTGTATGAAAACCATCCGGCCTGGAGAAGTCTCCATGGCCAGACGGGTCAAGCCCACCCTTCCCTTGCCTACTGTCTGGCTTGGAAGAGCTCATCTGGAGTCGGGATTTATCGGCGCTTTCAAAACTCTCCGGCAGACAAAACGGCTGCTCGTCTTGTCGGCCGACGGGTCTCCCAGTAGACATCAGCTCCTTCAGCACTGTCCTCTCATCCGGGTTGGGTTTGCCGTGGGAGTCTGCCATCAGGTCTGCCTGACTCGTACTGTCGACGCCGTCGCTCTGAGGTTGGCACGGATCTGATCGCAGCTCCTCCGTCTCCTTCCTGCTAAGCTCCGTAGAAGTTGCCAGACTCTTCTCCATCCCTCTAGGAGAACATCTGCTCTCTACTTGCGCACCGCCTTTACTTGCCAGATTCTCCGATCTCTCTTCATAGTAGGGCCTGCTGGGCTCAGGCCGCTCATCGTCCCAGTGGTCGGAGAAGCGCCTGTTGCCCTGGCTGCTCCGCGAGGAGCCGGGGCTGCTCTCCTCCATCGCGATGGTCGAGTTCTTTGGTACAACCACAACAGACTGCAGTCGTTTCCGCGGTGCGCCATCATCGGAATCCGAGTCTTCCGTCTCACTGTCCTCACTGCCTCCCTCGCTCTCGCTCTCCCCCGTGTCCGAGTAATCATCGTGGCCAGCAGGAACAAATTCGGAGGCGTTGCCGCTGCTGTCGCATGTCGGGGCTTGAGTTATCATTTCCGTTTCTTCCGCGGTGATGACAACATCACAAGAGGGAAACAAGGCGTCTGGAAAAGCCGAAGCCACCAAGGGCTCGTTTCCCTCATCCTTCTCAGCCGAGACACCGAGACACTGATCTCTGGAATCATCCAGCCCAACTCTCTCGGTGGAAACAGCACTTTCTTCCACGACCTCCTCTCTGCTGCGGTGCTCCAGCGGCACCTCCGAATAGTACGAATGTTCATCCTGAAAGGACAGCTTGCCTTTTGCCGAACCAACATTGACGCGCTGAGTGTCCAACTCGAACATCTCTTCGGCTTCCGAATGCTGGAGCAGCTCCTGGCATCCATCCGGCGGTGGCACGTCCCATTTGGAAGAGACGCTCTCCTCCGGCATGGGATGGTCCGAGCTGAGCCTCAGGGAACAGCCGTCCTGGAAGGAATCCCCGCTCGAGCTCTCCGCTGCCAGGCTGATTTGATGGGAAGGATGAGCGTGCTCATCGCCGCAGGCAGGCTTTGCGTGGTGCTCCTCCGTGCTCTCGTAATCGCACGTAACGGTCTGCGGCTCTACCTGCACGTCCAGGAAAGACTCGGATGTAACTTTCAAATCCGCTGGTTCCGCTTCGATCTCGACTTCCGAATGGTACAAAGCAGGGGTGACATCGTCCGCAATGTAGCAAAAAACTGGTTCTTTGGTTTTGTCGCACGGAGTCGCCTGCTCATCCAGCTTCTTAAGCAGGGTTTTAGCATGGTCTACATTCAGGACGGGCAAAGGGACGGCCTCCCCTTGCTGCTGCGCGACCGGAGCCTCCGCTTCCCTAAACAGGCTGTTGCACTCACTGGACTGGACCCGAGAATCGGCTGGCTCTCGCTCCTGAGACGCGTACGTGCTCTCAAACCCATGAGACGGCAACGGATACGACGGACTCATCTTCGCGACGGGCGACGCTTCTGACCGACACAGGCTATCGTCACAAGACGCAGGAACGTCCTCTGCTTTGGAGGCACTGGGAGTGGCCAAACCATCGGCCCTCCCCTCCGGGGACCCATTTACGCTCAGCTCCACGGGGAAATACGTTCTTAACTGATCGTGCTTTAGCTTTAAGAAAGCTTCTTGCTCCTTAACACTGTCATGGCATTCGTTTCCTGTGAGCTCCTCAGGCTTCGAGTTAGCAAAACCTGCTTTCGACTCGTCTGCCTTTTTAAAAGCCGGCGAATCGTTTAGCTGATTTAACGGAGAAAGCGTCTTTTCCCTTTCCGACTTTTTCGCAACGGACACCCTGATCTCATTGCTTTTTAGACAAGAGGTCTCTAAATCTAGAGAATTAGACTGCTGTTTTATTTCTTCGATCGATTCTGTACAACAGAAAGAACTCTTAAATTTATCAGGCTTTGGCGCGGGGGTCTTGGAAGGGGTGGACTTGTAACGGGAGGAATTCACATTACTGTCGGGCTTAGAATGGGATGTCCCCTTTCGATAGCCTAGCTCATCGAGGGGAGAGCACCTTTTGGTGACTTCACTTTCTGAAGTCCTTTTGGAATCTCTATCCGCTTTCGAAGAAGACCTTCCTCTCCTCTCCGCGTCGGCGTAAGACGACTCCCTGTCCGACTTAGAGTAAGAAGTCCTCGAGTCTCTGTAGGAGGAGGAGGAGTGGGACGACGTACGCCTCGAGTCGCTCGACCTGGAATGTGTCCTCCTGTACTCTTCCTCCGAGTCCGAGCTGTCTCGTGCCCGGCTGTCTGCGTACGACCGGGAATATCGCGACCTTTCCCTGTACGGGGAGCTCCGATGGTATCTGCGGTCGGATTCGTAGTAATGCGAACGCTCCGACCTCGAGTAGGAAGAGCTGGTTCGGGAGCTCCGATCAGACCGGGATCGGGAATGAGACCGGCTTCGCCTTCTCTCTCTGTCTGACCGAGAGCGGGAGGACCCATACCGTGAATCTCTTTCTGATTTTGAGTAGCTCGAGTACTTCTCGTCCCTGTCCGACTTGGAGCGCGAGGAGGACTTCCCCGGGTCATCACCTCTGAGGGACGTGGAGCTTCTTCTGGGATCTCTCTCCTTTTCCGAGCTGGATATCTTCAGCTCATGAGACCGCTGGCTGGAGGAGGTCCTCACCGAATCTTCGTCAGACTCGGAGCCCAGCAGCGTGCCGTCGGACTGGGAGAACTTCCTCTTCGACCCCTGCCTCCGGGAGCAGAGGGGAGCACCCTTCGAGCCATCGGAAACCTCATCCTCTTTCCCAATATGGGAATCTTCCTTCTGCGGAGTTATTTCCGTCTGCTCGGGCGTGTTCTGAGTTACGCGTTCCTCCGAACCGCGCGACACCGCATCCTGCTTGACCTCCAGCTCCAAAGCCTCCTTCGGTACCGCGTGGGACGGCTCCTTCGAAGCGGGGACTTCAGCTTCCACGGGCGGCGACAGCAACAGCGCTGACATCAACGTTACCGGCAGCTGTGGCGAGGCTGCCGCCGCAGGAACCGGCATCGACGCCGCAGGCGACGCCGTCGGCGGAGGGGGAGGCGGGGGAGGCGGTGGCGTCGAGAGAAAGTCCACGGCCAACGCCACCGGTTCCGTTACCGGCGCCACGGGCGGCGGCGGCGGTAGCGCCGCTGCTGTAGCCGGCGGCGGTTTTGCTGTGACATTAAGTAAATGTTTTTTAAAATGGATCTTCCCCAATTCTACCTTCGGTTTCGGAGGTGAGGACTCCTCAGCTGCACCAGCGGCATCCCCCAGGTCCATTTTACTTTTGGGGTTAAAGTCAGTCTGAAGGGGCACTGCTGGGGAGTTCTGACTTTCATTTTGTTTCTCGTTTCCCAGACCAGTCAGAAATCTATTCGGTAAGGTTTTCTTGGTTAAACTAAAGCTGAAGGACACCTTTTGTCTGCCTTGCTCCTCAAGGTTCACCTTTGTTTTGGTGCCTTTGGGCAAAAAGCGACTGGAAGCAACGCCTTTGAACAGCGGGCCTTTGATAAAGCCAGCCTTCTGCACGGTTTCAGGCTTGCCCTGCGAAAGAAAAACAAGGCGCAGTTAGAGGATTTGGTCTGGGGGTTTTAACTCTGTTCTGCAGGCAATTTTCTTCCACCTGGTAAATTTTTCATGCCGATACAATAGAAACGGATACGCTGGGCTGGAGTCTGGGCCTTCTGCGCCTGGCGCTCTTTTGATAAGAAATCCATTACCCACTCATTTCCAGTTTGGAGCAAAACCTCCTTCAGGGTTTGCACTCAGGCTTTTTAAACTGACTTCTTAATGCCCAAACTGAAAGTCCTTTTTGAATTTAATTTTTCTTTTTTTTAAAGAGAGACAGAGTTCAGCGTACGAAGTTAACCAAAGAGACAGTACCGCTTTATCTGTGCCGTTTCTGTGGTCCCAGGACACAAAACGCCGGCATTTGTCAGCTCCAAGTGTGTCTGGTTTCACAGCCCAGGAGCCCACACCTGGGTGTGTCTGGTTTCAGCACAAATCAGACCATCAAGAACAACAGCGGTGATTTTAAGCCGCATCCTTTCCCATCTCCCACCCAGAGCCTTATCTGGAGTCATGAGTAATTCCTAAGAAGTTCCCAGGCTCAGGTGTAGATCGGTGTTAACAGAACCTCCACGAATTCCCACCAGTTGCGCGTGACGACTCCGTCACCTCGATGCCACTCCACGTGCATCCCGCCAGCGGCTCTCCCGCCCGGGATCTCACTCCTCACACCCTGGAGCGTGCCACAGCAAGTCCGTTCGTGCTGGGGGCTAACGAGCTGAAAGTCATCTTCCCTTGGACATGAGGATCTCCACCAAGAGGGCTGCTGTGCCAGCGCTCCCCACTGAACCCTGGCTTCAGAAATAGAGATGTCTGGAGCAATGCAGCTCCTTCAACATGGGAACCTTTCACCTTACAGCATGTATTTCACAGAACCACAGAATCCCAGACTGGTTTGGGTGGGAAGGGCCCGTTAAAGCCCCCCCAGCCCAACCCCCCTGCACGGAGCAGGGACATCTCCAACCGGATCAGGTTGCTCAGAGCCCCGGCCAACCTGGCCTGGAATGTTTCCAGGGATGGGGCATCACCGCCTCTCTGGGCAGCCTGGGACAGGGCTCCACCACCCCCAGGGTAAAAAATTTCTCCCTTACATCCAGTTTAAACCTACCCTCTTCCAGTTTAAAGCCATTACCCCATGTCATATCGCTACACACGCTTGTTGAAAGTCCCTCCCCACCTTCCCTGCAGCCCCCTCTGGGCACTGGGAGCCGCTCTCCGCTCTCCCCGGAGCCTCCTCTTCTCCAGGCTGAACAGCCCCAGCTCTCCCAGCCTTCTCCTCAGGGCTGCTCCCCATCCATTCCCCCCCAGCCTGGATTTGTGCTGGGAATGCCCCCACCCAGGTGCATTTATCCCAGCCCGTGATTTTTGGAGCATAGCGCACTGTATTTGCCCATCTTGGCATTTCTCCGGTTATTTTAAAGCCCAGGGCTCAGCGACGCGAAAGCTCTGTCGCAGGAGCGCGGTCCCTGAAGATGGACGCCGTCGCGCCGTGCTGAGAGGGCGTTTTACTCCCCTGACTGCTGCAGGAACCATGTCTGGCAGCAGCGGTTTCCTGCGGCTCGCTGTGAATTATTACGGACTTCGTTACCCTTTAACTGCTGTAAAACAACGCGGAGCTGCTCAGGCTCAGGACACCAGAGTCAATTATTAAATGAGACACGGGTGGAACGCAAACCCCATCTCACTCCCTTTGCGCTCCTGGACGCCATATATACAAAAATATTCTCATTTTGGATGAAACACACGGAGTTTTGTTTTAATTATGGAAACCACGTGAGGATCTCCATGTGACTGGTCTTGGCTACCCAGCGCAGCACCGTGCACACTTTACCAGCAGATGATTTGCTGCATTCTGGAAAAAATAGGTGCAAAAAATAAAAAGCACTCATTTTAAACGGGTGTCGTTTACATGGGTGCCATTTCACGGGTGCTCTCAAACGAGTGCCATAGCTAAAAGGGCATCCAGACAGTGACCCTGAAAAAAAGTGCCTGTCCACACACCTGGCCAGCTTTGAAACACGCTCCTCTCTCCGTGACTGCCTCACAACCATCTCCAGAAGGTCAGCTGAAAATGCTATCCCTGCTTTCTGAAGAATCCACGCATCAGAAGGGATCCAGAGATCAACACACAAGTGTCTACCAACTCATTCATGGAAGAATAAAGGACAAAATCAAGTGTCCAGCCCGCTTGGAAGGAATTTCTGCACATCTGAATGCTACTGAGGCCACCCTCCCTGAGGACACCAGGCTCAGCCCCCCAAGCAGCAAGGGAACATCATTGCTGAGGTTTGCTGGGTCAATTATTATCCCTGCACAACCAGAAATCCACACCTTTTTACCCCAACCTGGGTATATGTCTTGGAATCACGGAAGAGTAAGGGAGTCAACTATCCCCCGATGTCTAATGGAGAGGGTCTCCCCAAATCTGAATCCAAATTCTTACCAGAGACTGGATTCACCCATCATACCAATTATATATCTACAAAAACACAGAGATTTTAAAATATAGCTGAGTGCATCGGCATTCAAGAGTCTTCTTCCCTGCTAGAACTTTTGTGAAATTATCCCTGGAAACATCCCAGGCCAGGTTGGCCGGGGCTCTGAGCAACCTGATCCGGTTGGAGCTGTCCCTGCTCTGTGCAGGGGGGTTGGGTTGGGTGGGCTTGAAGGTTTGGGCCCTTCCCACCCAAACCAGTCTGGGATTCTGTGGTTCTATGTGCAAAATTCAGAGTTATGGAAACGTGCCAACGTTTTCATCAAAATCTTCCCAACCTCAAGCGCAACAGATCTGGAATTCAAGCTCACACTACATCCACCTTCACACAAACCACAGGACCTGAAGGCAAAAAAAGGAGCTGCTGAGCTTCTACTCCTCCCTTTTCACGGCCTGTTCAGCAGAGATGATGTATTTCAGAACAAATGTTCCGCCCTCACGTGCTTGCCCTTCCACGGATTTATCTTCCAAAATACCACCAAGTTTAACAAAACGCGACTTCCAGAATTTTAAGGGTACTCCACAGGCAGCTTTTGAAATTTCATAGGTAGCAATTACTGGCAAAAGCTCTCTAGCAGGAGTTCTCCTCCCTTTCACGATTTACAGAAAGGGAATGTTCCTCAAAACACCGCCGTGCCACAGGGAGGACACATGGAACAGAAACAGTCCGACAGCACCTGGGCAGCGTTGAAATATTATAAACTGTTCCAGTCCCTCCAAATTTCCTCCATTCTCCTTAAATTCATTGAGTCACATGCAGCAAGCTTCATTTTTTTTTCACAGATTAAGCCCTTAAATAATCAGCTTCTCACGCTGCGGAAAGCAGTGCCTACCTCCACCCAATGACTCACGGGCACCGTCGTGCTCCGCTATCGCATCCCGGCGCGTGGACGGCACACGCGACACCGGAGGTGCTGCCTCCTGGCCTGGATTTAACCACGGAACCAGAGGCACCGCAGGAGAACGGCAGCTGGCTTTACCCGGAGCGTCTCTCAACTCAGGACATGTCCAGGTCGCTAACCAGGTGTACTGGTTTGGGCTGGGACAGTTAATTTTCTTCACAGCAGCTGGTACAGGGCTGCGTTTTGGACCCACGAGTCTTCTCGCTTTCACTCTTTCCATTCTCTCCCCATCCCACTTGGGGGGGAGTGAGCGAGCGGCCGCGTGGGGCTCAGTTGCCGGCTGGGGTTAAACCACGACACCAGGAGGTAGCGCACATCTCAGGAGCTACACCAAGAAAGGAATCCGTTGTACTCACCTCATTTTCTTCTTCTCTATTGCAATCCAGCCGAGGAAACATGCAAAAGAAAACAGAAAAAGAAGGTGTAAACATCAGGCAGAAACGAGAAACGCAGCGTTAGACCTCCGGCACGGCAAACGGGACGGACGCGGGGACACAGAGCGAGGGTAACACCAACCCCACCAACCCCACCCTGCAAGAGATGTCCCTGCCAACACCACCCAACGGTCAAGCAGCCACGCCAACGCCCTCCCAGGGGCAGCACGGCACAGTTTTGAAGCTGAAAAATTTCAACGCTGAAAACTCCCCGTGGGCTTCGACAGAGCAAACACTTTTTGAGCAAACTTGGTGTCATCTTCTGAGGGTCTGCAGGCCAGCCAGAACCTCATTTCAACAGACACGGCAGAGGCAACGCAGCTGTAAAAGCCTTGAAAACGAGGTGCACAAAGCGGAATTTGGTTTTCTTTTGATTTTAGTATTTCCTTCAGCAGCCCAGAAACAGTATCTGCCTCTCCCCGCGGTAGAAATCAAAGATCCTCATGAACACCTCACTGCTACGGATCTGCAGCCCTCATTGTTTGGATCTGCAGCCCTCATCGTTTACCACGGTACCTAGAATTAATTAATCATTACTTCGAAAGCTAGCTGCTCGTGAGGGAACAAATCTGGAGCATCGCCTTGATCCCAACACAACCTGTCAATGCTGAGCCAACAGGAAAGTCCAGCTTTTCTTTGCTTCCTTAAGTTCTTCACCCCGATACCACGAGCAAAGCCCTTTCTCCTCCAAGGAAGGAGAAGAAACAACAACACGGGAAGTTCTCAGCTGGATTTTTGTTAAATTTTACCAGCTTTTGAGCTGTAATTCGGCGCTGTCGCAGTGACCCGGTGAAAGATTTCTCACAGAAAAGGTTGACAGATTTCACCTCAAGCGTCAGCTCATCGAGAAGTATCGGTTTCTGGGAGAGAAAGTCAAAGCTCTCGGTTTCTGCGTAACCCCAGTGGGGACCCAACGCGGTGACGGCACAGAAACAACCACCTACCTCCCCATTTAAACCATCACCGACTGAGAACTGGGAGCAACCTGCTGGAAAGACCTGTCACCGGCGGTGACAAGCTCCTGCCTCCACAAAGGCTCACGTCCAATTGCTAAAGCTTATTGATAGGCTATTAATTAGTCTGACAGCTGCAAGAGCAGGGTTGTTTCCATTGAGGAAACACGAGCCACGGGTTTAAGTAAGCTGGGGCAGATTTCATAGAATCCCAGACTGGTTTGGGTGGGAAGAGACCCTCAAGGGTCACCCAGCTCAACCCCCTGCACGGAGCAGGGACATCTCCAACCGGATCAGGTTGCTGAGACCCCGGCCAACCTGGCCTGGAATGTTTCCAGGGATGGGGCATCCAGCCCTCCCACCATCTGCGTGGCCTCCTCTGGGCCCTCTCCAACAGCTCCACGGCCTTCTGCTGTTGGGGGCTCCAGAGCTGGACGCAGCGCTGCAGGGGGGTCTCAGCAGAGCGGAGCAGAGGGGCAGAATCCCCTCCCTCGCCCTGCTGCCCACGCTGCGGGGGTGCAGCCCAGGGTGCCGTTGGGTTCTGGGCTGGGAGCGCACGTTGCCGGCTCATGTTGAGCTTCTCGTCCACCCAGCACCCCCAGTCCGTCTCCTTTAACGGGGTGAAGTCAGCCATGAATTCAAAATACTGCCGATGCAAAGGTCAGAAGCCCTCTAAGAACCAGCACTTTGACAAAAATCCGTGCCTAAAATGAATTTTCATTTTTAGGATTGCAGAAAGCAGAGTCTGAGCCTCCTGGGACACTGACACTGTGGACAACCACATCTTTTGAGCGTTAAACACAGGCGTTTACACGGGGTGAGAACAGGTCTAGCGCAGCCAAGACCCAACACGAGCATTGTTCTCGATGATCTCAAGGGTTCTTTTCCAACCTAAACGATTCTGGGAAGATTTTCAGGACATCCATAACCAGACACGGGATATAGCGCCGTGTAACAACCAACAGATAACGGCTGGTGGTCCCAATCCAAAAAAAATTTCAAAATAATTGTATCTTTATACCCAAGAACACAGATTTAAGTAGCTGTATATTGGGAGACAGGTAACGAAGATTAGTACTTGTAATTAATAACCTGCTTTAAGAGTAAAGGAAGTCATTAATTCCTCTCAACAAGCCCTTTTTGTTCTCGTTGCTGGAACGTTGCATAAAACCAGTATTAAGCTAAAACACTGGCAAGTGCACAAAGCAGAGAGCTCAGAAACGGAACGCTACGAAAAACAGTCGCTCCACGAAGGCAACAGCAGAGCACCGGCAAGAAAACCGCGCTGCATCGCAGGGGGAAAAAGCCAGCTGAGATTCTTCAGAACTCTGAGAAAAATCTTGCAGGAGAAAGCGAGCTGCGTTAGGAAACGGACGATCTGGAGGCTCTAAAGCCGCCTGGTAGGGAGATGTTTCTGCCCTTGGAATGGGAAAAGTGTTAAAATTTGAGCAGCTTAAAGGGTGGCAAGTGAGAAATCAAAATATTAAAAGATGGAAAGCAGTGAGGAAGGGATAAAATAGAAGGTGTCGCATGGATTAAGCTGGTTGCTTAGAATAGAACGTGTAAGAACGAAGCAGATACGACGTTACTGGTAACATATCTTGTACGGATGATTATACGAATAAAATCAATTAGACTACATGAATAATTTAATTTCTAGTGGGCAGAGCAGTAATTCTTCTCAGAAAGGGAACAGCAGTATTCCCTTGCTGCAGAGGTGTTGCAGCCAGCTACGTCCAAGTGCTCACCCCTCCGGAATTACTCCTCCGGCACCAGCAGAACGCGGTCCCACCTCGCCACGGGCACCCCTGTAAAAAAGGGGGAGGCAGCTTGGCTTCCAGATCCCATCTCCATTTCCAGCCTCTTCCCTCACCTCAGATCAAAAAAAAAATAGACAGAGATTTCCAAAAAACCTATCGCCAAATTCCTCCCGCGCCGGGTTGGACGTCACGGAAACTCCCCGCGTTCCGAGCCTGAGGAGGGAGCGCAGCGGCCGGCATGCAGGAGAGCCGGCACCGGAGCGTACGCGAGCCGGGGGTCCATCCAGCCATGCGAGCCGGAGGTTTTCCAGCAGGTCTGGAGCAATCCCGCTTGTTTCCTCTACAATAAATAAATTCATTAATAATTTTTTTAAAAATAAACAAACAAGGAACTGGACCATCTTTTCTTTATCTACAGCAGCCCTATGTATCAGTGTCTTTTAAAAAACAAACCCAAAAATCAGTCTGCCCCTAAAGTAAGATTTAAAGGAATTATTTGGCTGCCCAGATCTGATTAATTAATGACAAGCACCAGTTAGGGAACGGGAAAATGTGCTCCCACACGCCCCTCAGACACACAACTGCACCCAACAGCAGCAGCAAATCCCAATCCCCCCGCCGTCCAGAGCAGTTTGTATTTGCTGGAAAGGGTTTTTTAAGCCTATGGACCCCCACTCCCACCACAATTCTCTATATTCTCTGTTACATTTAACAACGGCCTTACAGAGCACTTTTTTTCCCCACGTTTTCATTCCTTCAGCTTTCCCAGCCACAGAAACATCCCAGGGTTGTCGCCGGCACGTTAATAAAAAATAAGGGTGTGTTTTGATTCTGAGCTTCAGCAGCTCCAGCCTTTCTTAGCTGCTCAAACAGCTTTGCTCATGCTAAAAAAGCAAACCAAAAAAAAAAGCCTCCAGGCTTCCGAAATCTAAATGACAAACGCTGGTCTGCACCGAGACAAAACTTGAGGAGCCTCACCTCCTGCATGTCCTTTTCTTTTTTCCTTCCTAAGAGAGAAATCTGGAAGCCTAAAGCTCTTCTTATCTACACATCTGCAAGACTAACAGCTCTGGGAGCCCAAATCCACCTGGCTTCGGGCTGCGGGCATTAGCATAGGTCCATCTGAAAGCCCACCTGCCTGGGCTATCACCTGAAGAAAGGAGAGAAAATGCAAAACCTCGGCACTCAAGGAGAGGAAATCCCAACCTCCAGCTTAAGCTTAGGCCAGCTTAAGCCTGAAACGGCCGGCCGGCGTGGGGATGCTGGTGGTGGACGCAGCACGTAACACCAGCACCTTCATCCAAGCAACCGGACGGAAAAACCAAGGCTTTGGGTGGAAATCTGCGGTTCCAGCAAGGTCCCAAAGCCAAAAAGGCAAAGCCTCCACAGATTTCACCGCAGAACGGGCGGCGACGGAGGGCCGCAGCTCGGGGCTCCTGCCGCCGCAGACGCTGCGGACGTTCACGCGCCGCCGCTCTCCGTCAGCTCCTGCCGCCCTCCAAAGCGAAGGGTTTGGTGAAACGCGCGCAGGGCTGAAGGGCCACCGCTCTTGGCTTTATGAATCTCGAACGCGGCCGGGCAGAGATAAAAAACAAGGACAGACGCGCAGCGGTCCCTACGATTCACCGAAACACGGGGCGAAATTGCTGCCAAATCTTCTTTTCATACCCAAACGTGAGCCTGCTCCCAAAAATACCGCACCGCAACCGGATAATGTACAACCAGAAAAAAAAAATAATAAAAAAAAAAAGCAGGGAAGTTAATAGATAACCCCGCTCCTTCCCCCAAAAAGCCACAGGGAGGGGAAAGGCTAAAGCACACCCACGAGGGGAGGGGAAAAAAAAATAAAATAAATCCCTAAGAGTGGCAATTATCTTACTTAAACAGAAGCTGGGAGTCAGAAAACAAGGTCACGGCAGCTGGAAGCATACCTGTCCCTGCAGCACATCCCCCAGATCCAGCCTTCCCACCCCCTGCCTTCCAAAATTCTGCATTTTCTCCGGGTTTGGAGCTTTAAGTTTGGAGCAGGGGAAGGGGCAGCGTTTCTCCCGTGCTGGAATTTGAAAGAACAGGAAAACAAGGAGGTGACCACCCCAAAAATCAGTATTTCTGCTGTCTTTTACCAAAAATGCACGGGGCTGAGCGCCATCCCGCACCGCCACAAGCGTGTCACAAAGGGGTTTTGCTTTTAAGCCAGATTACGGGTTACTGGTACGGAGCCACCCGGAGCCATCGGTGAACAAACTTCGTAAATCCAGAAAAACCCCAAACTCAACAGCTGCGGCCTCCACCTCAGCCCAGTGCCCGGTCCCGTCTCCCACCCCGCTGGAGGAGAGCCAGCGAGAACGGATTCCGGAGGCACCGCCACACAATAGTCTTCAAAATGACAATAATTTTTAAATTGTTATCGTCATTTTTACCTTCAACAATTACACTCCGTCTCTGGAGCTGGGGAAAAGACAGGCTACATTTAAAAAAAAATAAATGGCGCGAGCTAAAATGACGGAAGAGACTTGTGCCCACGCTAGGAAGGAAGGCCGGGGTCCGGGCAGCCCGTGCAGACCCCTCCCAGGGTCCCCACCAAACCCTAAAGAGAAGGGGAAGAAATAAAGGGGGGAAAGGAGGATTTCTGGAAAACAACTTGCTTTTGCTGCTGCTTCTCTGGCAAAGGAAGGTGGGTCAGAGAAAAAGAGATTGGTCCGAGCACTGAAAAGCCGCAGGTCGAGGTTTGGGGTTTTTTTGGCCAAAGTTTCATTTCCTAATTATTTAATTATCTGTATGCTAATAACACCAGCATTCCAGAGAAGCTACGATCTGCTTCAGGAAAAGGCCCCAGTTAAGGAGAAAACAATTTCCAGTGCTCTCCAGCCTTCTGCTCCAGTAAAAGCATCCCAGGACCCCGCTCCTTCCCCCAAACTGCCCGGGAATTCCCAAACTCACCACCACGCGCACGGCTCCCGCTTTCCCCTTTCTCCTCAGGGCCAGGGCACATCCCAAGGAGAAACCGAGCTGGAAATCGTGACGGCGACCATCATCAGCGACGCTGCTCCCACCGCAGCCGGGCACGGGATTTACCGGCAGAGCAGCCACGCGGACGCGGACAGAACGGGGACAGAAGAGCGACGGCGACAAAAGGAGAGGGCGCAAACCCCCAGCCTGACTTCTGGCTCAGCGCCGCGGGAGCATCATCCTTGGAAAGCTTCCTCCTCCTCTTGGAGCGGGGAGAAGGAGCGATTTCAGCAGCAGCTTTTGGAGTTGGCGTCACCCACCGACAGAATTTAAATGGGATCACTTTGCAGGTAATCCCTGCCTCAAAATCCCCTCCCCTGGGCAGGATGAGGCACAAACGGTGACAAAGGGAGATGTTTCACACCCACAAGGTGCTCTGAACCGGCCTTTTCCCTACCTGATGCAATTAACTCCTGAACGAGCCCACACCCCCGAGCTGTTCGCCCCTGGGGAAGGACCAGGCTGGATCCAACCCAAATGCAGTTTATCACCTCCAATTTATCACCTCCGGCACGCAAGGGAAGACCAGGAGGGTCTGACATCAAGGGAGAACGCGGGATGTCTGGCCTCGCTCTCTCCCAGCGGGGTACGGGACGGACGGGCAGGGCTTGCACAAAGAAAACCCAAAACTGCACCAAAACCAATGCTCCAGGGCAGCTGTGCACACCAAAAACCCCTCCCGGCGTCGGGGCACACCGCTGCTCGCGGCACGCAAGGCAAGGTCGTTACTCCCCACTCATTCCCACCAGCTCATTGAACAATTTCTAACAACTGAAGAGGCAGAAATGAAAAATCTCCTTCCGACAGCCGGGGTTAGGCCAGGCTTAAACGCTCCGGGGCCAGTTCCAAGCTCTGCAACAGCCTGTGTGCAACCTGCACAAGTCACTACGGCGGTTCTCCCATTCCCAACTTTTCTTTATCCGCCTCCCCACCGTCCCACCTCCATTTCTTCCCAAGCTATCAGGCCACGGACGTTTTCAAACATCTCCGAACAGCATCTGCACCACCAGAAGCAGATTTTTTGTAAACGCCCTCCGAGTTCATTAAAAAAAGGAGAGAAAGCAAGCGCCAGCCTTCTGCCAAAACCCCCAGCAGCGTACGGCGGGGACGGTCGCATTCGGCTCGACCGGCACGGCACAGCACCTGCGGGCGCTGGCAGGTTAGACGCCGGCAACATTTCTGGGCTCGGAGGGAATTTGCAGAATTAGTAGAAAAAAAATCCAATTTTTTTCTTAATTTTGTTCTAATCCCATCCCATGCAATCACCGTTGCACAGAAAAAGCGCAGTGTGTGCTGAACTAAGCTGCTCCGATTAATTTCAAAGATGTTCGAGAGCAGGAAAATTATTCCAGTATTTAGATCCTGCTGAAACGCGAGGGGCTTCCGCACAACGCAAGGCTCCAGTTACACCAGCGCCTCTCCAAAGCCAGAGGGGAAGCAGAGGAAGGCGAGGAACCTGCAAGCATCCTGATTTTTTTTTTTTTTATAAAGTAAATAATCAAAAATATCTGAGCTGACTTACGACCATGACTACTGGCAACCAGCACAGGCAGGGACGGTGAGGCGTCATCCGAGCTGAGCAAGGCTGGGGTAATTAGGGCTGTGTGCTAAAAAGGGGGAAAAAAAAAAACCCCACCACAGCAGGAAGGCAATGCCCCTCCCTCGGAGGCAGGCAGGGGTGGGGAAGGGCTGGCTCCCCAGGCTACGCCGGCTTCTTTCCGTATTTCTGGATTGGGGATAAAGGTTTCGCCCCGCTGCGGAGCGCAGGCCGGGCTGGCAGAAGTCACCTCAGTGGCGGCCTGGCCGGTGGCCTCGAGGGTGTCCCAGGACCCAGCGCGCCTGGCGTCACCGGGTGAGGTGGAAAAACCTGCACCAGCCGGGCGCGCGGAGACGCGTCACCTTGGCGGCCCCCGGGACCCCCTTCTCCCCAAAAGAGAAAGCCGGCCGGAGCAGCCCCGTCCCCGCGCCCCGAGCGGGACAGCTGCTGACAGCCGTATCCCACAGCCCCCACGCGGAGGTAAGAACCCCAAATTTTCAACTCCTTTTTCACCTGAGCACCCTCCTGTTCACGGACGCACACGTAACGCTCTCCCGCAACTCACCACGGCGTTCCCAAACCGTCCTGTCTTTACCCCAAATTCAACAAGACGACACCTTCCAAACACCAGGCTCCCTGCATTCAGACTTCCCAGGGTAGAAATGGCAACCTGCACCCCAAAAAAATCTCCGTGGTCTCAGCGCCGTAAATAAAACGCCGCAACGCCCAAGCCAAGCCTACGGTCGCGGCTTTAACATCAAACCCTTCGCGTATTTATTTCTCAGGCGATTATCGATGAAGTTTAATCCTCTCCGACAAAACCCGCCCGGCAGGTTAAGTCAGCAGCGGGAGACATCTTGGGAGCTGCTCTCAGTTCAGGAACGGAAAATAAACCCAAGCTCCCCGCAACACCAACTCCTGGAGAACAGAGCGCTTGGAATCAAACGGTTTCAGCGGGATTAAACCCAGCCTAACGCGGCGAGAAGAAATGAGAGCGAGCGAGCGAAAACCCGCGCCCCGCGACGCCGCGGCCGGTTGCTGGGGCGATGCCAAACGCAAGGTGATGCCAGGCAGGGAAACCGCTGTAGGGAGAGAGAAATTCAACCTCCTTCCTCCTCCTCTGCACTTCTGCTTGCAATAAAAGCGCGAGTCGGGAACGAGCCGTGCGGGCCTTGGAATCACAACATCACGGAAGGGTTTGGGGCGAAGGGGCCGTTAAAGCCCACCCAGCCCGACCTCTCCATCCTCTCTTAGGGTCTGGAGATTTCTCTGCTGGACACTGACGCTCAGAAGGCAGCAAATGTTACAAAGAATTGTCTTCTGCTCACGCAGAGCGACGGGCTGCTGCTTCCCAGCTGCAAACCCCCCACTGATGCATTTCAAATAGAGAGGCGACGGTACAGTCACGACGCAACGCTGCGCAAACCGTAAAACCTTTGCGTGATGGTGGTGACACCCGCAGAAATCCGCCTCTGGTCCTGAAAATGCTGCTTAACGTCAAGCGTTGCTCGGGGCCCAGCTCCTTCCCCACACCCAGGCCGCTGCCTCTTCAATATCAATATTTCGTTTTACCAAAAAAAAAAAGGGAAGTCACGGAAAAAGTCAAGGGAAAAAAGAAAATCATCTTTTTCAGCAAGTGTCCTACCAAAGCCACAAAAAGCAGAGCGGCACTTCGACGCTCTCAAGACTTTGCCTCAGTGAATCCCACCAGTTCCGGCAAGGAAAGCCAAAACCGAAGCGGGATGCCGGAGGACGTCACGAGCGCCGCTGTTCCCGCCGGCCCTGCCCGCGGGGAAACCCACCGAGGGCAGCCCGCGCCCCGGCGGCCCATCGCCTCCCCAGCGCCACGGACGTTGCACCAAACAGCAGATTCAATAAATGGAAATAATCGTCGATATAACGAAAGGCAATCAGCCCAGAACGCGGGACAAAGGCCAAACAGATGCGGCAAACATCCATTTGTGTTTCTGTTTCGGTGTCTATTAAAAATAGGCGTTTATAAATCCCCTCCCTGGCTAAACATACACACAAACAAATTATATTTAGAATTCTGTCACCAGATCCCTGACGAAGGCGGTCACCTCCCCGCTTCGAGCCATCGCGAGGGAAACATCCCATCGCAGAGGGAAAACGAGGAACGAGAACGGCAAGAGAGCATCCGACAGCCTTCTCCCGTCACAAGCCAGCGATTTCTCCGTCGCTCTTCCCAGCGACCGCCGTTTTATCCGAGCTGAGCTTATATATTAGCCGCTCCCGTGTACCCAGTGCGGAGTTTAATTATCCGTGCGCGTGTCCGGGCGACTAAAGGTTCGCGGGACAACCTGGAACTCGAAATATCTCGCCTGGGTGGCCCACCGCTGCTACATTTTTTGAGGAACTCGACGGCTCATCGCGCCCTCCCAGGGAGGCACCCCGAGGCCGCGGCTCGCCCCGTCCCGTTCCGTTCGCACACCTCGCTCCGTCCTCGCTCACTCCGCCCTAGAGGAGCGCCGCCGATCCGCAGACCTAAAACGTGGGAAAGGAAAGGGAAAAAAAGTACTCCCAGCACGCTCATGCGCAAACCAGCATGGTTTTCCTGTTTCTAGGCGTCTGAGTTGGCAGAAACCACAGGGACCTCAACTGCTCGACACCAAAATGTCCACCTTTTTCTTTTTTCTCTCTTTTTTCATTTCCCCGGAAGCGAAACACCGCGGATCTACCCTGCCTTCGCCGCACGCCGCAGTTCTGGACGGAAAGCCGATGGAAAAGGCGGAACAGAGAGGCGGGTGAGAACCCAGGGCAGAAGGACAAGCCAAGAGGTCCTCCTCCCCCAAAACCCAACAACGACAGAAGACCCAAAGCTGGGTACCGAAAGCCAGGGAGAAGACGACTTCTCCAAGAGCGAAGCTCCAAACCTCAGGCTTCGTTTTCAGGAGAACTGGGAGCGGTCCCAAAAAAGCGCTGTGGATGGAGCAGGAAAAAGGCAAGAGAAGAGCGGAAGACATGAGGATGGGCCACATCACCAACCTGGAGAAACCCAACCCGGAGATAAGCGATCGCATTTAGTTCGGCTCCGCTGCGAGCAACCGGCCTCAGAAAGTTTGGGTCCAGCTGGGAACTGTCCCAAGGCAACGTCAAAAATAATAAATCCAAGTGGGAAATTGGTCCGATAACTCAGTGGCCGGCCCGGCGAGCAGGCAGAGGTCTCCTCCCAGAACCGAGACAAATCCAAATGTATAAATTTTCCTTAAAGACTTTTCAGAGATGTTAAGGCTCAGGCAGCGAGAGCCAAGCTTCTCCGTGTCTCCTCCCGATTCCGCACCCCGTGGGACCACCGTTATTCCGCTCAACAAAGGGGAGGAGCGTCCGGAGGGAAACACAGGAGTGACACCGAGCCTCTCCCTTCCCGACGGATCCCAACGACGTACTCGAGCACTCGGATTTGGATATGTCACATTTGCCAGGAGCGTCCGCCTGGAGCCGAGGGCACCAACGTTACTGAGCGTTGTCCCGAGAGAAAAGCGGGAAATAGAATCCAGATGCCTGCGGGAAGCAACAAATGATCAAGTCCCAAAGCGACACGAACACTGAACGGCCCGTGCGTCTCTACAGCCGCAAAACATGGAAAAAAAAAATTTATAGTAATAGTCATGGCCAAAATCCTGACGTTTTAGGCTGTTTGAATCTGTATTGAGTCACGTTGTTAAAAACAAAGGGGGTTTTCCACCGTCGGCACGTAGCGGCCAGGGACGATCTCGGGGTCGTCTCGAAGAAGCGCGTGCTCGGCCCGGGTCTGGCGGCGTCGGCTGCACCGCTGCAGCCCCAGTAACGGCACGAAGAGGGGAAGCTCCTTCTGCTCACGGCCTGCGATACAAATATCCATCCAGCGGGTCCAGGGCGGCGTCCAGCAGCTCCGCGGAGAAGCTGCAGAGCTTGGCGGTGGCTCCAGACTTGGCGCGGATCCAGGCTGGCCCCGACGTGAGCACCCCAAGAGGCGAGGAGAGCAGCTTTTGCCGGACGCTGAAGTTCTCAAGAACCTGAGCGTCTCGCGGCGGCACAGCTCCAACGCCACGAGCTACGCAATCAGCTCCGACAAATGAACCGCGCGCGTCCCTCCTCATCGCACCCCGCAGCGGGGACGGGCCGGGGGACGGGCTGCCGGACGTCCCCCACAGCGGCAAATGTCCCGCAGCCATCGGGGTTTGTTCTTAACGGCGCCCTTCCCACCGCGGCGGACGACCGCGCTTTGGAAATACCCGACCGGTGCCTGCGCCGCGCCGCACGGGGCACTTCTGACATCGCGACACCGAGAGCGGGGAAGGAGACGCCCCTGCGGAACACCACGGCTGTGCCACCGCAAATAATCCTCTTCTCAAGCCAAAAGCTTGACACGCGCTTCCCCAGCCCTTTCTCAAGCGGGGAAGGGCGCATCCTAAATAAGACAGGCCGCTAACGAAGCGGCGAACGCGACTCCTGGCCTTCGAGGCAGGCGTGGGGAAACAAGGCACCTCAAACCATCCGAGCACCTCCTGACAGCTCCCAGGGTCCCAGCCGGGAACACACACCCCCAGGAAAACCCCAAAGTCAGAACAAATTAGTATCTGGACAGCATCCTTTGCGCTCTAAACCAAAAAGATAAAATACCTAAAACTTTCTGGACAGACAGGAGAGTCGTTTGAAGCCGGAGGGGCGCTCAGGATGGCACCGTCGCTCCCCGCCGGGGTTAAGCTCCCGTAAATCAGGTGCGGGGCTCGCTCCGGGCCCTCCCGTCCCAGGAGAAAGGCAGGAGCCCCGTCCAGCAAAACACAACCTGGATTCTAAACTAAACCCTCCATCTCTTGCTAACTTTAGAAGGCTCAGCCGCCAGCATCCTTTCAGCCGAAACCGACCCTCAGCTGCGCCAGGCGGGCACGGACAGAACCCGCAGCGTTCGCTCAGAAGGGTTTGCTCTGTCGTCCTTGCTCAGAACGCGCCATTTTTAGCTTAGCTTCCACTCCAAGCACCGCACAGAGGCGTGCGGGGACGCCGCACGCGCAAAGTTTACGAAGCATCCAAATCCCTCGCGAAGGAAGTCTAAAAATGCAAAAACAGCGTTCAGAACCAAGAAGAAAGGAGGAAGGGGGGCCGGGGGGGGGAAGAGAGCCCACCGCTACCAGCAGGAACTGAATGGCTTGCTCAGAAGAAGCGACAAAGCCGGCGGCCCGGGCGCGGTGTCGGTGGGGTTGGCGCAAATCCCCAGCGGGGAGGAGAACCAGAGTTCACCGGCCATTAGGCTGCTCTCCCCCCTTTGGCCTGGCTCCTTCCTCCTGTCAGAAAATGGGGTCAGGCCAGGGACCGGCCCGGGGGCTGCTGAGGGAAGGACGCAAGGGGCAAAATAAAAAAAAAATAAACACCGAGAGGAGGGGAATAATAACAATAATTTTTTAAAAGGTGCGGAAAAATGGCCCCCCGGGGAGGCCGGGACACGTCCGCACTCACCGCCCGGCCTCCCTCCGCGCTGCCCCGCCGGGCCGGGGGCCCGGGCCCCGCTGCCCCCAGGGCCGGGGAGGGCGGGCAGGGCAGGGCCGGGCC